>CM039503.1:43066078-43081158 GCA_022432975.1 Begonia masoniana | reverse complement strand
AATTTCCATTCAAAACGTTTCCCGAGATAGAAGCACCTCAGGATAGAAGGTGTTATTGTTGACACTAGGAGTGACCATTAGTAGAGCTGTGCTTACAATTGGAATACACTTCTCAAGTCCCATGAGAATTTTATGGTCTTTTTACTTGTTGAAATTGTAAAAATTGTTTCATAGTACCAAATGGGTGTTTGGATGCTACAAAGTGTATCGCGTTCATTTCCAACGCCCCTTAGCTTGGTGTAATAACTCCAATAGTCATGATGCCCATTTAAAATCATGTTAAGCGTCTTCTTATATCGACAATTATCTAGAAAGAAGCTGAAGCCCAATCCTTATAGTTTAGCGATACAAATCCATTTAGAGAATCATTTTACGTCGAGTTTTAGTTTTTTAAGTTGAAGACTTTTCCATAAATTTACGCTAAGAGCCGAGCATTAGCGCAATTCCAAGTGGTGTCAATGTTTCCATTCAATAGCTATGAGACACGTGCAAGACCACGTTAGATGGAATATGACAGATACCTTGATAGGTGTGGTTTTCAAAGTTGTTGCCCTCGGGTTTGGTTGAAGCCTTTGAATTCACATATTGGAATGGATTACTTAAGGTTTCTTAACCATAGTGCACTTCAAATGGAGCAGTTTCTTGAATGAAAACAGTTAGGAGAAAAGAGAAACAGTATGCCCGTCACATAAGTTGGTTGCTGGTTCAACTTGTCAACGAGTAATTCATTCCTCACAATATGTTGCAGACTTCATCTATCAAGCTACATGACCAAAAGCACTTATGTCTCTTCACATTCATTAGTAACCAGTCATCAGTGTTAGTGATCTATCTCACTTTCATTCATGAACGAGTAACTTTGCACTAACTATGCAGTTTTTTTATGATAGCTTAATCGTTGATTTGGGGATGCAACACAACAAGGGAACCCGAAGACAATTTTTAGCTTCTTCTGTTTCTCTTCTACTGTTGATATTTTTATGAATATTATTATCTTTAGTTTTACCATTATGATTTTAGGCTAAACTTTTTTAATCTTGGTTAGGCAAGATAGTACTCATTACATGTTTTTATTCTGATCTATGAATACTACGTATTTTTCATTGCATAATTGCTCATGATTTTTATTGCGTAAATTAAATTGTGTCGATAGGCAAATTTAAATTTATATGTTCCTATTGTATCGATAGGTAAATAGGAATTGAAGATGCATGAGTAATTAAATAAATTAAAATTGTTGAAAAGTAACTAACATTAATTTATTAGGCGTTAATAATAGGTTAACACGAAAATTCAGATTAAGTTTTTATCTTTTCAAAGTCGAAAAGAAAATTCTGAAACGAATTTATCTAGGCAATTCGACGGAACCCTAGAAATATTATGAATTCTTGCTGTTCTGTGACTAATGTTGTAGCATCATGAATAAATTACATGTATTGAGGAAATCAACCCTAACCAAGGTTTTTCCCATAATTATCCTTTTAAATCATTTCTTTTTTTAGTCGTTAGTAATTTTAGTTCATCATTCCTTACTATTTATTTAATTTCAATATTTTCATCTTTATTTTATAGAAATTTATAGCAAGATTAATTTAATTAAAAATATCATCGTAGGATCGAATTTTACTTACTTTATTACTTCGTTAGCGACATGTGCACTTGCATTAGGGTGTAGAAAATCACTAACAAGTTTTTGGCGCTGTTGCCGCAGATATTTATTAATTATTTTATTTTGCTATAATTTTTATATTTGTTTTTATTTATTTCCTTTTCAGGTTTACGTGCTTAATACCTGACGAAGAAAACGATCAGGATCTTGTACCCATAGATCCAGAAATCAAACGAATATTTCGAGCAGGAAGAAGACAGCAGCAACAACCTATTTTTTGGAGGAGATAATATGGCTAATCTAGAGGAAGAAAGAAATAACGTCGAACACATTATCGATGACAGAGATAGACCTATTCAAGACTTTGCCATCCCCACTCTTAATGATCTAAACCTTGGTATTGTGAGACCAGACCTTCGAGCGATCAAATTCGAGCTTAAACCGGTGATGTTCCAGATGCTTCAAACAGTCGGGCAGTTCAGTGAAATGGTTACTGAAAACCTGCACTGTCATCTTAAAGTTTTGGAGAAGTTAGTGACTCTTTCAACTTTCCTGGAGTTTTCGCTGAAGCATTGAGGCTCAAGCTCTTTCTATATTATTTAAGAGACAGAGCGAGAGACTGGTTGAACAGTATTCCTTCAGACACCATCACCACGTGGGGAGATCTTGCCAAGAAATTTATTATGAAGTACCATCCACTAGTGAGGAATGCGAGAATGAGAAACAAGATCACCAGCTTTCTGCAAAAGGATGGTGAGTCACTGTATGAAACTTGGGACAAATTTAAAGAATTATTGAGACAGTGCCCCAACCATGGGATACCACACTGAATTCAGTTGGAAACGTTTTATAACGGATTAAATTGCCAAACAAGATCGATTATTGATGCTGCAGCAAATGCTACGCTTCTTTCTAAATCCTTCAACGAAGCTTATGACTTGCTGGAGAGAATGACAGTAAACAGCTACCAGTGGCCTTCGAATAGATCTCAATCTACGAGGCGGACATCTGGGATTTATGATTTAGATTATGTGGCTGCATTAAATGCAAAGATCGCTATGTTGGAAAATGAAATCAAGGCGATGAACAAACCTTCTAAGCAGACAATCAGAGAAGTTTCCTGCATTTTCTGTGAGGAGAATCACGATGACAACTCCGGTCCTACCAACCCAGAATCTGCAAATTACGTGGGATATAATAGGAACAATAACCCTTACTCATAGACCTATAATCCTGGCTGGAAGCACCATCTGAATTTTCAATGGAATTCACAGCAGCAAAATGCCACTGCACAAAATAGATCTGCAGAGAACTACAAGCAAGGTTTCTCATAGCCAACCCAAACTTCAATGCATCAAGAGCAACAAGAGAGCTTTGCCAGAGAATATGCTGCTAAGACAGACGTGATCTTGCAAAACTTGGCTGCATCTATTAAAAATATGGAAACACATATGGGGCAGCTGGCTCAGTCCTTAAGCACAAGAAATACAGGGCAATTGCCGAGTGATACTGAAGTTCCACAAAGTCCAGGTAAAGAGCATTGCAAGGCAATAGTTTTGAGGAATGGAAGGGAGTTAGAGATTCCAGAAAAGCAACAGAAAACAGAGAATTCTAGAAATCAAAACACGGTGGTTGAAGAAGAAGAACCAGATGAAGCAGAAAAAAGAAATCCATCGATTGATGTTGCAGCATCACCACAGCAATAGCAGGAGGAGTTAAGAATCCAGAAGCCGCCAGCAGTATTTCCTCAGAGATTACAAAAACACAACCAGGACAAACAATTAAAAGATTTTTTAGATGTTCTGAAGCACTCCATATCAATGTACCCTTGGTGGAAGCACTTGAACAATTGCCTAACTATGCCAAATTCATGAAAGATGTTCTATCCAAAAAGAGGAAGCTGGGGGAATATGAATTGGTGGCCATGACAAAAGAGACAAGCTACATCCTACAGAATAAGATTCCACCAAAATTAAAAGATCCTGGCAGTTTCACCATCCCATGCATGATTTACAATAGTTATTTTGAAAAAGCTCTATGTGATTTAGAAGCAAGTATTAACCTGATGCCTATGTCGATTTTTAAGAAGCTTAGAATTGGAGAAGTTAGACCTACAACTTGCTGATCGCTCGCTGACTCATCCACAAGAAAAAATAGAAGACATCCTGGTGAAGGTAGACAAGTTCATTTTTCCAACAGACTTTATTATACTAGATTATGAAGCTAATCGTGAGGTACCTATCATTCTAGGGAGACCAATTTTGGCAACTGGAATGTAGCACCCGGTTTCAATAAATCAAAATAAGTTATTAAACGGTGGTATATAATTTTTATGGTTAAAATTTAGTGAAATGTTGATTAGGTTGTAAATGACTAAGCAGGGGCAAGATGGTAATTGCGAATTTATATTGTGGATAAGGTATTTAAGGAAAGGTTTAGTGAGGTTTAGCCGCCACTGTTTTATTACTCTTACCTCTCAGCTCAAGCAGACTACCTCTGGGCGATTTCCCCTCCGGTTTTCCCCAACCAAGGTGAGTTTTGAATCAACTACTCGTCGTTCTAGTGCTAGGGTAGCTGAAGGATTGCAATGTATGTATCTTCGATAAGCTGCGGGTGAGAGATTTGGGTTTTGGGGTTTAGTGATGTATCGGGAATGCTTAATCAGTAGAGCCCCAAACTGGCTTCCTTAGACCTTCAGTAGTTAGATAAAGTTTAGTGGAGATCTAATCATATCTGTCAATGGTTTTAGGTGAGCAGATTTTGGAGTAGCATATGCCCGAGCGATTTCCAGGAGCCAGGTAAGTAAAGTAATGGTGAGCCTTCGGGCCTACATCACCAAACAGTAGGTTATGCATGTTTGAGTGTTCTTTTCTTTATGTCATGCATTAAGTTTTGAAGAATTACGAAAATGAATTTATGTGCAAGGTTATGATGAGTATGAATTGAATGAAACAGAGTAGCTGTTAAGGGAAGTAATCCGCCCCTTAACTGAGTAGAGGAATTTATTACATTGGGAGAACCGATCCCACTCCCAAGGGAATTAAGGGATCTGTATTAGCTGTTAAGGGAAGTAGTCCGCCCCTTAACTGAGTAGAGGATTTATTACATTGGGAGAACCGATCCCACTCCCAAGGGAACTTAGAGATCAGACCAGTTTATGAACGATGCACAACTGAGTTGAGAAAATTAGAAACTGCATGATCAGGGTTTATGTTTCAGCATACATTTCATTAATGCTTTACTTGCTTAGCATTAGGCTAATAGATGAGTTTTGTGATGTAGGTGTTGAGGATACAGCAGGTGATTCCCTGAGAGCATAACCGAGTAGATGAGGTTGGTGGAGCACGGCTGTGCAACGGTCAGGCATCTGATGGGGCGGTTTGACTGGTGTCATTGACTAACAAAGATTAATTGACAGTATTTCAAATTTATTATACTGAGCTTTCATGACAGTAGAAATTTTAATGTTTTGGAATTCGCTTTTGAGTTTCTTTTCTGATAACGATATTCTGTTGGGATTTCAAGATAGTACTTATGAGTTTTCTAGTGACACAAAGGTTTGGATTGTCTCTGGTTAGTTTTAGCAAGAATGAGTTACTGAAGTTTTCAAAGTATTCTTAATTTTCTTTGAATTTAGTATTCTGTTGGTTATTACTGGATTTGCAAGTGATGCGATTAGAGTTGTTGTTTTGCTCTCTATCGACAGATGATATCTGTCGGTAGATGTTGAGTAAATTTTAAATTCTATCGGAAGATGTCTTCAGAAAAGCCATCGGAAGATGTAAGTTTTAAAGTCTATCAGTAGACGCTTTAAGGAGTACGTGAGTAGCACGTGTCGGTAGATGGAGTCCATTCCATCGGAAGAGGGAGAAACCCGTTTGTCGTTTAGCGAATCGGAAGGTGTAGAGTAACCCGTTTGTCGTTTAGCGAATCGGAAGGCGTGGAGTCATATTGTTGTTATCGGAAGATGACGTGTGTTGTCTATTGAGAGATGAAATTGCGCTGACTTCATCGGCAGATGAAGTTATGTTAACTTCATCGGCAGATGAAGTGGTGTGTGAAGTTACCATGATTTCATCGCAGATGAAGTTGTGGGTGAAGTTGTGTAGACGTCATCGGCAGAAGCCTTTGGTTTTCTGCTTCTGCTCCTTCCGTTGACTAGTCGTCGGCAGACGAGTTCAACTCGTGACGTCATCGGCAGGAACCTCGTTCCGTTTCCTTCCGTTGACTTTGCCGTCGGTAGATGAATTCGACTTTTGTAATTCCTTGAGTAGTCCATCATTTAAAACCTTATTTTCTCTTGACCGAATACTTTAAAACATTTCCATTAATCTTTCCAACAATATTTTCACAGCTAGTTAAATCCCCATTGTAGTTTTAAATAATTTTCCGCGGCAAAGTTTTCAAATGTTTTTAACGTTTAGAAAATGTCAAATTTTGAATGTCGAATGAAGTTTTAAATTTATTCGAAATTTCTTAGTATGATCAAGTAATGAGTAGCGAACCGGGTTCAGATAACTCGGGGCGTTACAGTATGGTATCAGAGACATTCAGTTAAACCGTTCAAAAGATTACTCAGCAGTGCCAAATCGTTGCATGGAAGTACTCCAACAACTGTAAGTGTTTATGTTAGCTTTAGTTATAAAATGTTTATGAGAGTAGTTAACCCTGTGCAGGAAATTAGTAAAAATGGCTAGGCGCCCAGGAAGACCAAGAATACCAAGAGAGATACCAAGTCCTAGACGTGAGGAGGACTCTAGTGTAATTAGGCAGCTGACAGAATTAATGCGTCAGCAGAGCTGATATTGTGCGTCAACAATCTGATCAATTAGGAGTGCTGTTGAATCGGGAAGCACAAGGAAGTGCTAACTCAGGTTCTAACAGTGAACATTCTGGAGATAGATTCCGGAGACTGAGACCACCCACATTTGATGGACATTCCTCCGATCCAGTCATTGCTGAGGGGATGGCTTAGGAAGATTGAAAGTATGTTCAGGTGTGCCAACATAGGAGAAGAAGAGAAAGTCACATTGGCAACCTTTCATTTGGCTGGAGAAGCTCAGCTCTGGTGGGAGACAATAGAGACCACCACAGATGTTTTGACAATGCAATGGTCACGATTCAAAGACATTTTCTACGGGAAGTATTTCAATAGCACCGTCCAAACTGCAAAGAAGTTGGAGTTTCTGAACTTGAAGCAGACAGGGTCTGTGGCCGAGTATAGTAGGCAGTTTGAGTCCCTGTCCAGGTTTGCTGGACACTTTGCTCACAAAGACGAGGATAAGGTGTTCAAGTTTGTGCATGGACTGAAACCAGAAATTTACCGAGGAGTTAAATTTGCGGTATTAAAGGTTTGGCGTTAAGTGAAGTAGTGTCCACTGCTCTGGAAGTGGAAGAGGCTGAAAGGATGTGTGCTGGAACAAAGGAAGTCCCACAAAGGTTTGTTTCAACCACAACAACAGAGAGGGATGAAGAGGCCGAATGAAGGCCAGAATAGCCAAAGACCAAGGAGGAAGGTACCGGATAGTCAGAAGTATCCCCAGTGTCCGAAGTGTCTGAAAAGTCATTTGGGTGAATGCAGGTTTGGATCGGGAAAGTGTTTCAATTGCGATGAAGTTGGGCATGCTTTCAGAGATTGCCCGAGACCCAAAGTCACTCGGTGTTTCAACTGCGGCAAGGTTGGTCACTTTAACAGAGACTGTCCGGCCTTGAAGAATGGCCCTGCTGTGATTAAGCCAAGAATATTCTCCATGGTTGAGCCAGGCGGATGATGAGCAGCCTGCTGTGGTGTCAGGTACTATACTGGTCAATTCCCTACCCGCTTTTACATTGATAGATTCTGGTGAAACACATTCATTCGTAGCATTGACATTTGCTGATAAGTTAGATGTAAAGCTTACCTCTACTGTGCATGTATTTGATGTTGCCTTACCCTCTGGTGAACATATGCACTCTAACCAAGTAAATTCCTGATAGCAATGTATTGGTAGGGAACATGAATTTACCTGCCGATCTCATTATTATGGACATAATGGGATTCGATGTAATCCTAGGAATGGATTGGTTGTTTAAACATTATGCCACAATTGATTGTAGGACTGGAATAGTTAGTTTCCAACCCCCTGGTAATTTGAAACATACCTTTCAGGCCTCAAGGAAGAGTGAGGTGATGTCTGTGATGACTTCCATTAACACTAGACCTTCCCTGTGTAGAGGGTATTTGTGCTTCTTAGCTAGCGTTTTAGACGCACGGCTTGTAGGAAAGGCAAATCCTCAGAATGTCCTAACTGTCCGAGACTTTCCTGAAGTGTTTTTAGATGACCTACCTGGTTTACCACCCGATAGAGAAATCGAATTTGTTGTAGATGTTTACCCCGGAGCCGAGCCTGTGTCTAAAAATCCATATAGACTAGCACCAACAGAACTTAAAGAGTTAAAGAAACAGTTGGAGGACTTGTTGGAGAAGGGATTCATACGCCCAAGCTTCTCACCGTGGGGTGCACTTGTCCTCTTTGTCAAGAAGAAGGATGGATCAATCTATGTGCATTGATTATAGAGAATTGAATAAGTTAACTGTCAAGAATAAGTACCCTCTACCGAGGATTGACGACTTATTTGACCAACTTAAGGGTGCGAGAGGTTTTCTCTAAGATTGACTTAAGGTCTGGTTATTACCAATTGAAGGTTAAATCCGAAGACATTCCAAAGACTTGCTTTTCGTACAAGGTATGGACACTATGAGTTTTTGGTTATGTCTTTTGGTTTGACAAATGCACCAGCAGCCTTCATGGATCTCATGAATAGGGTGTTTCGTGAGTATTTAGATAAGTTGTTATTGTATTCATTGATGACATCCTATCTACTCTAAAACTGAGGACGAGCATGCAAGGCATTTGGGCTTGGTGTTGGAGTTACTAAGACAGCACCAACTTTATGCTAAGTTTTCCAAGTGTGAATTTTGGTTGGACAGAGTTCACTTTCTTGGTCACGTGATCTCTGGTGATGGAATATCTGTCGATCCAGCTAAAGTTCAAGCAGTTAAGGAATGGCCCAACCGAAGAATGCTACAGATATCAGGAGCTTTCTTGGACTAGCAGGTACTACAGAAAGTTCATTGAGGGGTTTTCGAAGATTGCCACACCCCTCACTATGTTAACAAGGAAAAATGTAAAGTATATTTGGACTGATAGTGTGAGTTCAGTTTCCAAACCTTAAAGCAGAAATTGACCAATGCACCTATACTAACCCTTCCTGTTGAAAATGGTAAGTTTAGTATTTATTGCGATGCTTCCAAAATTGGGACTTGGCTGTGTTTTGATGCAAGACGGAAAAGTTATAGCTTATGCATCTAGGCAATTAAAGTGCACGAGAAAGAATTATCCTACTCATGACTTAGAATTAGCTGCAGTGGTTTTTGCATTAAAGATTTGGAGGCACTACCTGTATGGACAAACTTGCGAAATATTTTCAGATCATAAGAGTCTGAAGTACATTTCACACAGAAGGAGCTAACATGAGGCAACGTAGATGGTTGGAATTTGTAAAAGACTATGACTTTGAAAATTAAGTATCATCCCGGCAAAGCGAATGTAGTGGCAGACGCTTTGAGCAGGGTGACTCCATCGGTTTTACGTTGATTCTAGACATACCGATAGCCTTAGAGACTGAATTCCTAAGGTTTAACCTTGAAGCAGTATCTAGCGTGTCAGCCATGCTTTCGGCCATATCTTTAAGGCCTACTATTTTGGGGAGAATAAAGGAAGTTCAAATGAATGACGCTGAATGCAATAAGTATAAGCTGTACATAGATTCTACTGTCAAGACAGATTTCAACTGCTCGGCTGATGGAATCCTTAAGTTTAGAAATAGATGGTTTGTTCCAGCTAATGTCGAGCTTCGAAAGGAAACTCTATCCGAGGCTCATTCTTCTAGACTCTCTATTCATCCTGGAAGTACTAAGATGTACAGAGATCTCAAGCAACATTTTTGGTGGCCAAGTATGAAAAGATGTGTGGCGGAGTACGTGGAGTCATGTTTGGTCTGCCAGCAGGTCAAAGCTGAACATCAGAGGCCTGCAGGAACATTGCAACCCCTACCAGTTCCGGAATGGAAGTGGGAACAAGTGACAATGGATTTTGTACAGGATTGCCTAGAACAGCAAAAGGACACGATGCAATTTGGGTAATAGTTGATCGTTTGACCAAATCCGCCCATTTTCTGCCTATTAAGATAACATATTCGATGGATCAACTAGCAGAGTTGTATGTGCAAGAGATCATTAGATTGCATAGAGTTCCAAGCACTATAGTTTCAGACCGAGACTCTAGATTTACATCTAAGTTTTGGAAAAGTTTGCATAAGGCTATGGGAACACAACTTAACGTTAGCACAGCCTTTCACCCTCAACAGATGGACAATCCGAGGAGAACTATTCAGACCTTAGAGGATATGCTCCGAGCGTGCATATTAGTTTCAAGGATCTTGGAGTAAGTATTACCATTGGTAGAGTTCTCTTACACACAACAGTTTTCAGGCGACAATAGGTATGGCACCGTATGAGGCATTATATGGACGAAAATGCAGATCACCTTTGTACTGGGATGAAGTTGGCGAAGCACAACTACTAGGTCCTGATATCGTGCATGCAAAACAGTGGAGAAGATTGCCCTCATCCGACAGAGAATTTTGACAGCTCAAAGCCGACAGAAAAGCTATGCAGACAAGAGGAGAAGAGAACTGGAAATTTGAAGTAGAGGATGAAGTTTTCCTTAAGGTGGTCACCTCTCAAAGGAGTCGTGAGATTTGGAAAAAGAGGAAAGTTGAACCCCAGATTATGTGACCGTTCACTATCTGAAGAGAGTTGGGAAAACAGCCTACCAATTACAGCTACCAGCTTCTAGGAAGGAATACATGATTGTTTCCATGTCTCTATGCTAAGAAGTGTATACGGGATCCAACTCATGTCGTTGAACAGCAGAACATTGAGATTCAACCTACACTCACCTATGAGAAAGCCAGTAAAGATTCTAGATTATGCAGTGAAGGTATTGCGCAACAAAGAAGTGCCACTAGTGAAAGTCTTATGGCACAACCAGAACTTGGAGGAGACAACTTGGGAACGCCAGCAAGACATGATGGATCAACATCCGGAGTTATTCAGGTACTGAATTTTGAGGACAAAATTCTTTTAAGGACGGTAGATTGTAGCACCCGGTTTCAATAAATCAAAATAAGTTATTAAACGGTGGTATATAATTTTTATGGTTAAAATTTAGTGAAATGTTGATTAGGTTGTAAATGACTAAGCAGGGGCAAGATGGTAATTGCGAATTTATATTGTGGATAAGGTATTTAAGGAAAGGTTTAGTGAGGTTTAGCCGCCACTGTTTTATTACTCTTACCTCTCAGCTCAAGCAGACTACCTCTGGGCGATTTCCCCTCCGGTTTTCCCCAACCAAGGTGAGTTTTGAATCAACTACTCGTCGTTCTAGTGCTAGGGTAGCTGAAGGATTGCAATGTATGTATCTTCGATAAGCTGGCGGGTGGAGATTTGGGTTTTGGGTTTAGTGATGTATCGGGAATGCTTAATCATAGAGCCCAAACTGGCTTCCTTAGACTTCAGTAGTTAGATAAAGTTAGTGGAGATCTAATCCATAATCTGTCAATGGTTTTAGGTGAGCAGATTTTTGGAGTAGCATAAGCCGAGCGATTTCCAGGAGCCAAGGTAAGTAAAGTAATGTGTGAGCCTTCGGGCCTACATCACAAAACAGGAGTTGTATGCATGTTTGAGTGTTTCTTTTCTTTATGTCATGCATTAAGTTTTTGAATGAATTACGAAAATGAATTTATGTGCAAGTTATGATGAGTATGAATTGAATGAACAGAGTACTGTTAAGGGAAGTAATCCGCCCCTTAACTGAGTAGAGGAGTTATTACATTGGGGAGAACCGATCCCACTCCCAAGGGAATTAAGGGATCTGTATTAGCTGTTAGGGAAGTAATCCGCCCCTTAACTGAGTAGAGGATTTATTACATTGGAGAAACCGATCCCACTCCCAGGGAACTTAGGGATCAGACCAGTTTATGAACGATGCACAACTGAGTTGAGAAAATTAGAAACTGCATGATCAGGGTTATGTTTCAGCATACATTTCATTAATGCTTACCTTGCTTAGCATTAGGCTATAGATGAGTTTGTGATGTAGGTGTTGAGGATACAGCAAGGGTATTTCCCTGAGGAGCATAACCGAGTAGATGAGGTTGGTGGAGCACGGCTGTGCAACGGTCAGGCATACTGATGGGGCGGTTTGACTGTGTCATTGACTAACAAGTTAATTGACAGTATTTCAATTTATTATACTGAGCTTTCATGACAGTAGAAATTTTAATGTTTTGGAATTCGCTTTTGAGTTTCTTTTCTGATAACGATATTCTGTTGGGATTTCAAGATAGTACTTATGAGTTTCTAGTGACACAAAGGTTTGATTGTCTCTGGTTAGTTTTAGCAAGAATGAGTTACTTGAAGTTTTCAAAAGTATTCTTAGTTTTCCTTTGAATTTAGTATTCTGTTGGTTTATTACCTGGATTTGCAAGTGAAGCGATTAGAGTTGTTGTTTTGCTCTCTATCGACAGATGATATCTGTCGGTAGATGTTGAGTAAATTTTAAATTCTATCGGAAGATGTCTTCAGAAAAG
This sequence comes from Begonia masoniana, assembly GCA_022432975.1. Lineage (NCBI taxonomy): Eukaryota > Viridiplantae > Streptophyta > Magnoliopsida > Cucurbitales > Begoniaceae > Begonia > Begonia masoniana. Next base: position 43,068,854 of record CM039503.1, on the reverse strand, counting down.
CCATCGGAAGATGTAAATTTAAAGTCTATCAGTAGACGCTTTAAGGAGTTACGTGAGTAGCACGTGTCGGTAGATGTAGTCCATTCCATCGGAAGAGGGAGAAACCCGTTTGTCGTTTAGCGAATCGGAAGGTGTAGAGTAACCCGTTTGTCGTTTAGCGAATCGGAAGGCGTGGAGTCATATTGTTGTTATCGGAAGATGACGTGTGTTTGTCTATTGAGAGATGAAATTGCGCTGACTTCATCGGCAGATGAAGTTATGTTAACTTCATCGGCAGATGAAGTGGTGTGTGAAGTTACCATGATTTCATCGGCAGATGAAGTTGTGGGTGAAGTTGTGTAGACGTCATCGGCAGAAGCCTTTGGTTTCTGCTTCTGCTCCTTCCGTTGACTAGTCGTCGGCAGACGAGTTCAACTCGTGACGTCATCGGCAGGAACCTCGTTCCGTTTCCTTCCGTTGACTTTGCCGTCGGTAGATGAATTCGACTTTTGTAATTCCTTGAGTAGTCCATCATTTAAAACCTTATTTTCTCTTGACCGAATACTTTAAACATTTCCATTAATCTTTCCAACAATATTTTCACAGCTAGTTAAATCCCCATTGTAGTTTTAAATAATTTTCCGCTGCAAAGTTTTCAAATGTTTTTAACGTTTAGAAAATGTCAAATTTTGAATGTCGAATGAAGTTTTAAATTTATTTGAAATTTCTTAGTATGATCAAGTAATGAGTAGCGAATCGGGTTCAGATAACTCGGGGCGTTACATGGAAGAACCCTGATTGACGTGCAAAAAGGTGAACTCACTATGAGGGTAAATGACCAACAAATCACCTTCAATGTTCTGAAGACCCTGAAATGCCCTTATAAAGAGGAAGATTGTTTCAGCATATCAGAGAAAATAAAGACAGTAGAAACAAAACAGTTTTATCGAAACTGCAGAAAACAGTTTGAGGCACTGTTCTGAACTGAAGACAACATAGTAATTTTTCAACCATCAAGTGAGGAGGCACCCACATTAGAGCTTAAACAGCTGCCACCCCACCTCAAATATGCATTCCTAGGATTTAAAGAAACAGGTTCAGCAGCTTTATCAACCACGTAGGAGCAAGAACTATTACATGTTTTGAAAAACCATAAACAGGCTTTGGCATGGACATTAAAGGATATAAAAGGGATTAGTCCGAGTATTTGCATACATAAAATATTATTAGAAGAAGGACAACGTGCATCACTATAGCAGCCAGAGAGGGCTAAACCCAGTAATGAAGCAGGTGGTGAAGAAGGAGATTCTTAAGTGGCTGGATCCAGGCATTATCTACCATATTTCAGACAGCTGGTGGATTAGCCCAGTCCAATGCGTTCCAAAGAAAGAAGGAACAACTGTGGTAGCCAATGAAAAGAATGAGCTAATCCCTACGAGGACTGTAACAGGATGGATGATCTGCATGGACTACAGAAAGCTAAATAAGGCAACAAGAAAGGATCATTTTCCACTACCTTTCATCGACCAAATGTTAGATAGGTTGGCGGGCAAGAGATTTTACTGCTTCCTAGACAGTTATTTTGGATATAATCAGATCACCTTTGCCCCCGAAGATCACGAGAAAACTACCTTCACATGCCTATATGGAACATTGCTTTTAGAAGGATGCCTTTCGGGTTGTGTAATGCTCCAGCAACGTTTCCAGTGCTGCATGATGGCTATCTTTTCAGATATGGTGGAAGAGTGTTTGGAAATATTTATGGATGATTTTTCCATTGTGGGAGAATCTTTCGAATTATGTTTGAAGAATCTGGAGAAGGTTCTAATAAGATGCATGGAAAGCAACCTTGTGCTCAATTGGGAGAAGTGTCACTTCATGGTTCCAGAAGGAATAGTTCTCGGGCATCGAGTTTCAGAGAAATGATTGGAAGTAGATAAAGCTAAAGTGGAGATCATTGAAAAACTGCCACCACCGAAAATAGTTAAAGGGATCAGAAGCTTTTTGGGACATGCGAGATTCTATCGCCGCTTTATTAAAGATTTTTCAAAAATTTCTAAACCGCTATGCATGTTATTGGAGCATAACTTTTCCTTTAACTTTGACAGGGACTGTTTGGAAGCATTTAATTTGTTTAAGCAAAAGTTGATCACCGCACTTATAATAACATCACCTGATTGGATTTCACCGTTTATTCTGATGTGCGATGCAAGTAATTATGCTATGGGAGTAGTGCTGAGACAGAAAAAGATAGAATATTTTATTCAATTTATTATGCCAGCAAAACTCTAAATGAAGCTCAAAAGACTTACACAACTTGTAACGCTCCGAGTTTTCTGAACCCGGTTTGCTATTCATAACCCGAATATAACTAAAAAAAAAACTTTGAACTAAATTTAAAATTTCACTCGAAAGTCTGGGTTTGACATTTTTCTAAAACTTCAAAACATTTAAATGCTTGCAGCAGAAATCATTTGGACAACAATGGAGTTAAACAATACCACGAAACATTGTTTGAAATGTTAAGAAACAATCGGCAAATAGGAACTGAAGTTTGAACCGTGAAATACTTGAGAAATCGCAGAAGTCAAACGCATCTGCCGATGAATAAAGTCAACGGAAGGAGCAGAACAAAATAGAACGCTCTTCTACCGATGACTAAACGACAAAAATTGCTCATTTTCTCTCGACAGAATAAACTGCATAACTATCCACTAAACGACAAAAACCCTTCCTGAACCCACCGATTACTTCGTCGATCACTCTTCATCGATCGACTTCATCACAATCCACCGGG
>CM039503.1:43047900-43065978 GCA_022432975.1 Begonia masoniana | reverse complement strand
AGGACCAACTATCAGGAGTTCAAAAAATATTGAACTTTTTTTTTCGACCGAAAAAAATGGCATAAACTATAGAAAATGTCAAAAAAAATAGCCTTCTCGCAAATGTTTATCCCAGATATGTCCCTGCTTCTGTTTTCTGTGGGGTCATTTTTGCGCTGGAGAACCCGGCTTCAAATTTCTAAAGGGAGAAAGATTTGCCGCGTTCTGAGACGGCAAAATATTATCTTTAAAGGAAATTTGAACCAAAGAGGAACTTTTTATCATAATTAAAAAAAAAATACCAAACGATATTCACATTTATGAACTTTTAAACACATGTTCACCATCATGAGAAGATAATCTGGAAAATTTTCGGGATTATAATTTTAGATATGTATTTTATAAAAAAAAATTTAAAAACTCGACAAGTGTGTAAATTATGAAATTTTAAGATTATATTCCCAGTGATGGTGAACATGTGCATTAAAATTTTTTTTTTTTTTTATAGCTGATGGTTTTGCTAAGTCTGTTTCTGATAACTCTTTATTCATTAGGAATTCTAACAACTCTTTTCCCATTGTTTTAGTTTATGCTAATGCCATAGTTCTAGCTGGAAATTCTACAGATGAGGCAGAATAATTCAAGAGACCTTGACAGTAATTTTAAACGCAAAGACTCGGGAGACTTGGATTTTTTTCTTGGTTTCAAAATTACAAGATCCAACAAAGGTATCGTCTTAAATCAACGACAATATACTTTAGAATTATTGTTTGATACGAGACTTTTGGTTGTTCTACTCCGATGGATCCATTCAGAAAATTTTCATCAGAAACAGAAAATTCGCTGCAAGATGCTACTTCTTTTCGCAAGCTCATTGGACGTTATTATATCTATCCATAACCAATCCTGAAAATTTTTATGTCAATGTCGTAAGTTAATTTCTTGCATCACCAAGGGATTTACATATTCATGATGCCTACAGAATTCTTTGATACATTAAATCCTCCATTGGTCAAGGCTTATTTTATCAAGTGAACACAACTAGACAAAAGCAAACCTTTAATGATTCTGACTGGGTAACTTGTTATGAATCTAGACAATCAATAACAAGTTTCTGTATTTTTTGGGAGATTCTTTATGTGACGGCCCGAAACCGAACCCGATCGGAGTCCGGGATCGGAGCCATCACTTCGGGACAGTGGACAGAAAAATGGTGACTAATTTTTTTTTTAACATAAACAGAACAGACAGCGTTACTGGAACAACTTATGAAAGCCAACTAAACTTTTAAAACTTTAACGGAAAACAGAACCGAATGACAGAAAACATGCACTGTCAATGCAAACCCTAAAAGAGCATAGCTTTACAAAGGGGAGAAACTACAGTGAGTAACAGAGTATAAATAACAGCAGAAAAACAGGGAATGAAGTCGGAAGGCATAGGCAGAAATCTGGCAGAAAACTTAGTTTAAAACTGGGCGGAAGACTTGAATGACGTCAGCCGGAAGATATAAATGCAAAGGCAGAAGCGGAGATGTCGTCAGCCGGAAGGAACAGACAGCAGCTGAGATCGGATGAGGTGATGACGTCAGCCGGAAGATGGATGATGTAATATCCGGCTTGTACGGATTTTTGGATATATTATGTTATATTAATATTTCATTATTTAATGACATTTTTCGTAAATATGTCAAATCAAGTCAGTTTTGCAAACGGAAAGCGTCATTACGATCCTAACGACTAATAAGAATTTTAAGGAAATTATGGGAATTTTCGGAGATCAAACACTATATTCCGAGTAAATACGCTTTTCGTAAAGTAAAAGACGTTCTCGTAAAAATAGTAAACGAGGTCCGAATCGCGAACGGACAGTTTTAATAAATCCCTGGCAATGAATAAAAGTTATTGGCAAAGTATGGAGTTTTCGAGAATCCAAATCGTTGGACGATTGACGAACCGAAAGACGAAATCAATATAAAAATCAAAGAAGGGCAAAATGGTCTTTTGCAAATCAAATTTTTATTAAAAAGGCAATTGCCTTTCTCCTTCGACAGAACACTTTCCTTCTGTCTTTTTCTCCTCTGCCCGCGCCAAGAACAGAGAGCTTCCTTCTCTCTGGCCGCCGGCGTTCTCACGACGTCCGAACCTCCGTCCGACCTCCGTTCTTCCTCCGTCCTTCACGTTTTCTTCCTCTCTCGCTACCCTCGGTATGTGCCTTTAATCTTATAGCTTTATTTCGACGTTTGTAGCGTTTCGGCAAACTAGGGTTTCGATAAAATGTCGAAATTAGGACTCGTAATTAATAGGTTAGCCGTGCTTACGTATAAATTGAACGTATTGGACGTTATTGGACGAAGAGAAATTTATTTGCGAAAAAGTTATAAATCGTTATATTTTTGAGTTTTCGGAAATAACTCGTAATATGGATTTCCAGATTTATCGAGCGTTGTGTCGTTATTTAAAAGCTTCGATTTGTTGAATTAAGGATTTTATTAGTTTGGACATTTAATCGTTTAAATTGGGTTTAACGACAAATATCGTGTTTTGTCTCAGACACGCGACTCCAGTGGACGAAGTTGAGATCCAACGCGCTCCAGGTAAGTTTTCGTGACTTACTTTGACCCAAAGGTCTACACCATACTCTGTCGTCATCTCGAGAATACTCGAGGAATCGTTTGTTTTACGTTATTCTGGTTGGGTAGTTAGGTTAGTTGTTTATAGGTTATGTTATATTGTCTGCTGATATGAACTGTTTGTTTACTTTCCGCTGATATGAACTGTTCATGCATCACGGTTTTCGAAAGTCATGAAAAGGAATTTCTGCACATGTTTTTAAGAAAAGGAACGTATATCTGAAATGAAATCTGTAACGAAATCTGAATGAATAAACGTAATCTGTCTGTTTCTGGTCATGCGAGATGGGGCTCAGGCACGGCTGTGCATGTTGCAAGCGTGTACCCCCCCTCTCTAACCCACGGGGTAGTCCAACCGCCGGACGGGCCCCCTTGGGTTAGTGGGTCGAGGTCTCGGTGACAATCTGTCTGTCTGCGACGTAATGAATCTGTAATCTGTAATTCTGTATCTGTAATCTGAATCTGAGCATGATTTCTGAATGGCATACGCACGCATGCATCTGCATTTACGTAGCTTACTGAGATTTCAATATCTCATATGTGTCTGTATGGTGTAGGTGATCTGCTAGGTTACGTTGATCCAGGTGAGGACGAGGTTCCTCCTCCTGACGTAGGTGGCAGCTGATGGATGATGGCCGTGGGAGTGTGCTGAGTAGTCGAAGCGCTTTCTGACCCGTGGGACGTCTGTGTACGTGTTTTGGGGAATTAATGTTAATTATGAATGTATAGACATTTTAGGTTGCTTGGGTTCTGGATAGGGGTTAGATAACGTTTTGGTAACTGTATGTAAAATGTTTTCTTTAAACTGTTTATTGGATGTTTTGAGAATGTTTTGAACGGTTTCAGGATAGTTACGGATAAGCTCGGTTTTCAGAGCTATCCACGCAGTTGGACTTCGCAAAGTCCGGTGCAAGTTTACAGTGTTTAAGTTATAAATAGGTAGAGATTAAGTTATAATTGAAGTGTGAAAGGTGATAATAATATGAAGATTAGCTCTCTGGAAATCGGATTTCCAGAGAGTTTACATTGATAAGTTGAAGTGTTTTTGCTCTCTGGAAATTCCAGAGAGCAATAGCAAGAATAATCGCTGCATAGTGTGTGCAGCGATCGATCTCTACAGCAGAGCTGAGATCGATCGCTGGTTGCTGTTCTCTGAGACCGTGTGACCAAAAAGGGAAGAGAAGGATCGCTGCACTGCAGTGTGCAGCGATCAGTCGCTGCAGCAATGCAGCGACTGATCGCTGCTTGCTGCAGCAACTGCAGCGATTGATCGCTGCAGCAATGCAGCGATCAGTCGCTGCTTGCTGCAGCAACTGCAGCGCATGATCGCTGCGCAATGCAGCGATCATTCGCTGTTACTTTGGGGGCAGAATCCCGATTCTGCCCTCCCTCTTTTCTGAACTATTTTTAAAGTTTTATAAATGTATTTAAGTTTTAATTAAATTGTTTTATAGTTGTTTTAAAGTATTTTAAAGTCCGAATTCAATTTCGATTTCCGTTCCGATTTCAACTACAGTTTAATTTCCGCGTAAGGTTTTAATTAAAGTAGAGGAAAGAAATAAGTACAAAAATGAAATGAAAAATTTATATGGGTAAAATATGGGTACAGAATTAGGGGTGTTACAGTTATGGTATCAGAGCCCCCGGGTTTTAAAATCGATTCTGTAGACTGCTCGACTGCGCAGCCACTACGCGGACATCCTTCATCAACTGTAAGTCTGTTTACTGCTTTGTTTGATTTCAGTTTCTTAGGATTACTTGTTTTAAATTCTGTAGGATTTTTATAAATATGGTTCGAGGAAGAGATCCTAGAGACGACGCGATGGATCGTCTTACAGACTTGATAGACCGCCAGTCCCAGCATATGGACCGGCAAGCGCAGCAAATTACAGATTTAGTAAATCGGGAGACCCAGCGAGAGACCCAGAGAGCCCAGGATTTAGTGGTTCCTAGCAATCAGGGCATGCAGAAGTTCCAGAGTCTACGACCTCCTGTATTCGAGGGCCAGTCATCGGATCCGACACGTGCCGAGGAGTGGATCCGAGTTATGGAGGATATGCTAAATTATGCAGAGGTCGGCAACGGGAGCAAGGTGGCTTATGCTACCTTTCACTTAGCGATGGATGCCCGTTTCTGGTGGGATTCAATCAAGGTGACGACGGACGTATCTATTATGACATGGGATCGATTCAAGTTCCTATTCTTCGATAAGTATTTCAGCCGCACGATGAGAGTGGCTAAGAGGAACGAGTTCATGCAGCTGAAGCAGACCGGTTCAGTTGCTGATTATATTCGGAGGTTCGATGCACTATCTAGATTTGCACCACGCCTTGTCAGCGACAATGAGGAGAAGGTGCATCAGTTTATGGAGGGGCTTAATCCTGAGATTCGGATGCACGTGGTTGTCTCAGGTATTATTGATGTGCCCTTTTCTGACATTACAGCTAGAGCTCTGGATATAGAGGCTGCCAGGGCTACATGTATTCGACCGAGGGAGCCAGCGAAGGGCTTCTTCCAAGAGATCCGTCCTCAGTCTCGGAATCAGGGATGGCAGCCTAGAGCACAGCCACCTCAGCCACAGCCTAGGGGTGTGAAGAGACCTCTCGAAGGAGGTAACGATAGAGGCAAGGGAAAGCAAGTACAGGGGGCTCCTCCGATGCCATGGTGCCCCAGGTGCCAGAAGGAGCATGGTGGCGAGTGCCGAGTTGGCACGAACAAGTGTTATAGATGTGGAGATATTGGCCACTTTGTCAGAGACTGTCCGCTGCAGGGCCGTGATCAGTTAGGCGGAGATCAGAGGAGAGTTACGCCGAGGGTCTTCGCACTTATTGAGCCTGGAGATGTTGACAACGAGGATCAGCCAGCCGTGATAGCAGGTACTATACTGGTTACTGGTGTTCCTGTATTCTCTTTACTAGACACGGGGGCTACACATTCTTTTATTTCCACCACTTGTGTATCGAGGTTGAGGCTTGCGCCTGAGATAGCAGAATGCGAGTATAGCGTGATGCTACCTTCAGGAGAGCGTATGCAGTCAGGTCGTATTGTCCAGGGCAATATTATCTCGGTTGGGGATCGCACCCTTTATGCTCGCCTTATCGTTATGGGCATCGAGCACTATGATCTTATCTTGGGGATGGACTGGCTTGCGCAGCACTACGCCACCATCGACTGTCGATCCGGGATTGTCACCTTTCGACCTCCGGGTAAAGCTGAGTTTTCTTATCAGGCGATGAGCAGATTGAGTAGCTCGCCTATTTCTTATTCCATGGAGGTCAACGAGCAGTTCAAAGGTGCGTGCTCTATTTATTGGCCTCTGTCTTTAATTGTCAGTTGCTCAGCGGAGTGAAGCCGAGCGACATCCCTGTTGTCAGAGAGTTCTCTGGCATATTCCTTGATGATCTTCCCGGTTTACCACCAGACCGGGAGATTGAGTTCACTATTGACGTATATCCTAACTCTGCACCGAGGTTTAAGAACCCATACCGGTTGGCACCAGCCGAGTTGAGTGAGTTGAGGACTCAGCTCGATGAGTTATTGGAGAAAGGTTTCATTCGACCCAGTGTTTCACCCTGGGGTGCGCCTGTTCTATTCGTCAAGAGGAATGGCGGGACCCTCAGGATGTGCATTGACTACGGGGAGTACCAAGATGTACCGGGATTTGAGACAGCACTTCTGATGGCCGAACATGAAAGAGGGAGGTTGCCATGTACGTTGGGACCTGCCTAGTATGTCAGCAAGTAAAGGCGGAGCACCAGAGACCCGCTGGAACACTGTTACCATTGCCGATTCCGGAGTAGAAGTGGGAGCAGATCTCCGTGGATTTCATTGTGGGGCTCCCGAGGACTACGCGAGGCCATGACGGCATTTGGGTTATTGTGGACCGATTGACAAAGTCGGCTCACTTTTTGCCTGTGAAGATGACGTCTTCTATGGATCAGCTCGCGGAGCTCTATGTACAGGAGATTGTGAAGTTGCACGGAGTGCCGGTTTCTATTGTCTCGGATCGAGATCCGAGGTTTACATCAAGGTTCTGGAAGAGTTTGCATAAAGCTATGGGGACTCAGCTTAATTTCAGCACAGCCTTTCATCCTCAGACTGATGGTCAGACGGAGAGGACGAATCAGATTCTTGAGGATATGCTCAGAGGGTGTGTGCTGGAGTTTCAGGGCTCGTGGAGCCGATATTTGCCCCTGATTGGGTTCTCGTACAATAACAGCTTCCAGGCTACTATTCGCATGGCACCGTACGAAGCTCTGTATGGTCGGAAGTGTAGGTCTCCGTTACATTGGGACGAGGTTGGCAAGGCCAGCATCGTTGGTCCTGAGATCTTACAACGAACGGCAGAGAAGATTGCCGTTATCCGACAGCGTATTCAGATAGCTCAGAGCCGACAGAAGAGTTATGCTGATACGAGACGGCGTGAGCTAGAGTTCAAGGAGGGCGACGAAGTTTATTTGAAGGTTTCTCCGTTCAAAGGCGTCGCGAGGTTTGGAAGGAGGGGTAAGTTGAACCCTCGTTACATGGGGCCCTTTCCTATTCTGAAGAGGATCGGGAAGTTGGCGTATAGACTGCAGCTTCCGGTTTCTATGGAGAGTATCCACGATGTGTTCAACGTATCTATGCTTCGGAGATGTCTACGTGACCCATCGCATATTGTGGAGGCTACAGAGATCGAGGTACAGCCTACCTTGAGCTATGAGGTGAGGCCGGTACGTATTTTGGAGCATTCCATCAAGATTTTGCGCAACAAAGAGATTCCGCTAGTCAAAGTCCTATGGCGGAACCACGAAGTGGAGGAGGCTACGTAGGAGCGACAGCAGGATAGGATGACTAAGTATCCTGATCTGTTTGTGTAATTTAATTTTGTGGACAAAATTCTGAATAAGGAGGGTAGAATGTAATATCCGGCTTGTACGGATTTTTAGATATATTATGTTATATTAATATTTCATTATTTAATGACATTTTTCGTAAATATGTCAAATCAAGTCAGTTTTGCAAACGGAAAGCGTCATTACGATCCTAACGACTAATAAGAATTTTAAGGAAATTATGGGAATTTTCGGAGATCAAACACTATATTCCGAGTAAATACGCTTTTCGTAAAGTAAAAGACGTTCTCGTAAAAATAGTAAACGAGGTCCGAATCGCGAACGGACAGTTTTAATAAATCCCTGGCAATGAATAAAAGTTATTGGCAAAGTATGGAGTTTTCGAGAATCCAAATCGTTGGACGATTGACGAACCGAAAGACGAAATCAATATAAAAATCAAAGAAGGGCAAAATGGTCTTTTTGCAAATCAAATTTTTATTAAAAAGGCAATTGCCTTTCTCCTTCGACAGAACACTTTCCTTCTGTCTTTTTCTCCTCTGCCCGCGCCAAGAACAGAGAGCTTCCTTCTCTCTGGCCGCCGGCGTTCTCACGACGTCCGACCTCCGTCCGACCTCCGTTCTTCCTCCGTCCTTCACGTTTTCTTCCTCTCTCGCTACCCTCGGTATGTGCCTTTAATCTTATAGCTTTATTTCGACGTTTGTAGCGTTTCGGCAAACTAGGGTTTCGATAAAATGTCGAAATTAGGACTCGTAATTAATAGGTTAGCCGTGATTACGTATAAATTGAACGTATTGGACGTTATTGGACGAAGAGAAATTTATTTGCGAAAAAGTTATAAATCGTTATATTTTTGAGTTTTCGGAAATAACTCGTAATATGGATTTCCAGATTTATCGAGCGTTGTGTCGTTATTTAAAAGCTTCGATTTGTTGAATTAAGGATTTTATTAGTTTGGACATTTAATCGTTTAAATTGGGTTTAACGACAAATATCGTGTTTTGTCTCAGACACGCGACTCCAGTGGACGAAGTTGAGATCCAACGCGCTCCAGGTAAGTTTTCGTGACTTACTTTGACCCAAAGGTCTACACCATACTCTGTCGTCATCTCGAGAATACTCGAGGAATCGTTTGTTTTACGTTATTCTGGTTGGGTAGTTAGGTTAGTTGTTTATAGGTTATGTTATATTGTCTGCTGATATGAACTGTTTGTTTACTTTCCGCTGATATGAACTGTTCATGCATCACGGTTTTCGAAAGTCATGAAAAGGAATTTCTGCACATGTTTTTAAGAAAAGGAACGTATATCTGAAATGAAATCTGTAACGAAATCTGAATGAATAAACGTAATCTGTCTGTTTCTGGTCATGCGAGATGGGGCTCAGGCACGGCTGTGCGTGTTGCAAGCGTGTACCCCCCCTCTCTAACCCCACGGGGTAGTCCAACCGCCGGACGGGCCCCCTTGGGTTAGTGGGTCGAGGTCTCGGTGACAATCTGTCTGTCTGCGACGTAATGAATCTGTAATCTGTAATTCTGTATCTGTAATCTGAATCTGAGCATGATTTCTGAATGGCATACGCACGCATGCATCTGCATTTACGTAGCTTACTGAGATTTCAATATCTCATATGTGTCTGTATGGTGTAGGTGATCTGCTAGGTTACGTTGATCCAGGTGAGGACGAGGTTCCTCCTCCTGACGTAGGTGGCAGCTGATGGATGATGGCCGTGGGAGTGCGCTGAGTAGTCGAAGCGCTTTCTGACCCGTGGGGACGTCTGTGTACGTGTTTTGGGGAATTAATGTTAATTATGAATGTATAGACATTTTAGGTTGCTTGGGTTCTGGATAGGGGTTAGATAACGTTTTGGTAACTGTATGTAAAATGTTTTCTTTAAACTGTTTATTGGATGTTTTGAGAATGTTTTGAACGGTTTCAGGATAGTTACGGATAAGCTCGGTTTTCAGAGCTATCCACGCAGTTGGACTTCGCAAAGTCCGGTGCAAGTTTACAGTGTTTAAGTTATAAATAGGTAGAGATTAAGTTATAATTGAAGTGTGAAAGGTGATAATAATATGAAGATTAGCTCTCTGGAAATCGGATTTCCAGAGAGTTTACATTGATAAGTTGAAGTGTTTTTGCTCTCTGGAAATTCCAGAGAGCAATAGCAAGAATAATCGCTGCATAGTGTGTGCAGCGATCGATCTCTACAGCAGAGCTGAGATCGATCGCTGGTTGCTGTTCTCTGGAGACCGTGTGACCAAAAAGGGAAGAGAAGGATCGCTGCACTGCAGTGTGCAGCGATCAGTCGCTGCAGCAATGCAGCGACTGATCGCTGCTTGCTGCAGCAACTGCAGCGATTGATCGCTGCAGCAATGCAGCGATCAGTCGCTGCTTGCTGCAGCAACTGCAGCGCATGATCGCTGCAGCAATGCAGCGATCATTCGCTGTTACTTTGGGGGCAGAATCCCGATTCTGCCCTCCCTCTTTTCTGAACTATTTTTAAAGTTTTATAAATGTATTTAAGTTTTTAATTAAATTGTTTTATAGTTGTTTTAAAGTATTTTAAAGTCCGAATTCAATTTCGATTTCCGTTCCGATTTCAACTACAGTTTAATTTCCGCGTAAGGTTTTAATTAAAGTAGAGGAAAGAAATAAGTACAAAAATGAAAATGAAAAATTTATATGGGTAAAATATGGGTACAGAATTAGGGGTGTTACAGATGACGTCAACCGGAAGATGTGAAGACGTCATCGGCAGATACAGATAGTAAACGAAATCGGCAGAAGGTGATGACATCATCGGAAGATAGATGACATCACCAGAAGATGTAGGCATTAAATGTAATCGGCAGGAGATGAAAACAGTGGATGACATCATCGGAAGAGGAGATGACGTCAGACGGTAGATGCAGGCATTAAACGAAATCGGATTATGTGATGACATCATCGGAAGATGTGATGACGTCATCAGTAGATAAAGGCAGTAAACGTAATCGGCAGAAGAGAAGCTATGGTGACGTCATCGGAAGAGGAGATGACGTCGTCGGAAGATGAAGTTAAACTGAGAGACAGATGAAACCGGCAGAAGTAACTAAGACTGATGAAATCAACTGTTCACCGGTGGATGAGATAAGACAAAATGTGAACAGTGACTATCGGTGGATGCATTAAACGTGATCGGAAGATGCAGTTTAAAAGGGGCAGAATTTGACAACTTTTAATAGAAAACATATAGACAGAGAGCTTAAGGAACAGAAAACATGAAAGTCTCAGATTCTTAAACCAATTCAAAACATGGTTCTCGAGCACAACAGAAGGCATACAGGTTTCAGACCTTCATTACAAATGACAGATTTCAAGAAAACAAACTGCATGGATAGCTCTAAAATTCGAGACCATCCATGCATGACCTGAAAAGGGAGAACTCAAGCAGTTCCAGAATGTTTTCAAGACATTTCACAAGAAACAACTAACAACTGTCAACAGAGATTTAAAACTCGATCATCAGAACTTATACATTATATATACGTCCAACAGAATTTCCTACAAAGTTTTTAAGACAAAACACAGGACCTCAACAGAGTTTTAAAACAAACACACCAGAATTTCAGAAGATTTTACAGATATGAACATTTCTTAAAAGACTAAGACTTAAACCTCGGGACAGAAAATTGTGTCTGACTGCAGCAACCACCCTGTGAGCTCGATCCACCAATTACATCAGATCGTCATTTTGAGGAACAAGGTCCTCAGTTTCAGGTTCAGTACCTACATCAGAGAGTTCACCTATGAGTCTAAAACTCAGTAAGAACATAATCGGTATGCAGTGATGCAAAATGCTATGCATGCAATTTTTCAGAAATACGGTGACAGTACAGAGCATTAAGTTACAGTGGCAGTAGAATTAAGTGGAGCTTATAAGGGAACTGGCAAACAGTGGGGGAGGGGGAGGGGGAGGGTGCACTATCAGGCACATTCAGGGATACAGTACAGTAAACAGTTCTGGGGCCAGTCCCCGTCTCGCGCTTAACCTGGTACATTTCAGTCGGATTTTATCTTGTTTAGTTTCAAACGGTGTACAGAAATCGGTTTTGCATGACTTTCAAAGAAAACGTGTATGCATGAACAGTGCTTGAACTTAAACAGGCAGATAACAGAATAAAACAATAGACAGCAGAAGATAAATCAAAGCCAGACATTTCAGAACATAACTCTAACTCTTCTACCCAAAACAACCCGACAGAACAGAAAACCTAGTACCTCCTTGATGTAGGGCCTTAAGGGCCGGATCTATGCTTATGAACTTACCTGTTATCCTCGATACAGTTAGCTGGAAAGTCTCGGAAATGTTCGAACCTGTACATGTACGTTCAGAAAATAAACAAGCTGCAAATGCTAACAAATAAGTCAGAAAAGTCTGTTCCAAACTCATTCAAACCCTTAGAAAACAAACCGGTGTGTTTTCATCCAAAGACAGTGAGTTTTTCACAAAATACCATAACCCTAAACTTCGGGAAAAACCCACATTAAACTTGTCCAAACTTGTTAGCATTAGTAGATGTTTACCTTAGCGGAGGAGCAGAAGAAAATCTGAGGAGATCGAAGTAAATCTTCGATGGTTGCTTGTCGACTGGAAGAGAGAATGCAGAGAGGAAAAAGGAGAGAGAGAGCAGAGAAGAGGAGTGAAGAGGGTTTCACGTAGGAGGGTGGAGAAGAACTTAACTTCTTCAACAAGCTGCCACATGTCAATCATCCATTTGATTTCTCCCACCAACCTTAATTTCTTCCTAATTTTCCCTTCCACTGGTTTTAAACTTAGTGTTATGCTTACTTAAACATTAGTTTGGTTTTCCAACAAAACATATATTGCATTTATATTAAATTAATCCCGAGAAATGGTTCGGGAAAATAATTACATGCAAAAAGGCCGGGTGTTACACTTTAACATCTAAAAAGCAGCAAACACTTTCTCGTTCTTCTGTTGAAGTCGAGTTTAGGGCGATGACTAATTCAACATGTGAGATTATTTGGTTACGGTCATTGGTACAAGGTATTGTTCCACTAAATCCCAATATTCTTTTTTGGAAAAATACTATTGCTATCTATATAACGGACGAAGTACATTGAGATTAATTGTCATATAGTTTGTCAGCAGATTCAGTCAGGACGAATAAAAACACTCTTAGTTTCTTCTCAACATCAGTTTGCTGATATTTTTTACGAAGGCTTTACATTCGAGATTTTTTCACTCTTTTCTCATAATAGTTTCTTTCTAGTTTTCTTCTGTCTCCCTCTGTATATAAAAGAGCAATATTGTATTAATGAAATATTAAAAAAGATATTTTTTTCTTCTTTTCTCTCCTAATAAATAAATTACACTAATACTTCTCTCATTTCATGCCTATCAGCTCACATTAAGTTTAAAATCTCACTTCAAGTACCGGTTTTATCGTGAGTTGATGACATTGTACAAAAAATGACCATAAGTAAATGAGGTTGTTCTTTTTGCTTTGAGAATTCATACACCAGAACCTGCCCCTAGTCTATGATTTTTGGGACGGATCATGAAAGAGAAAATTGCACGTGGAGAGAAAAGGGGGAACTGACGAGATGAGAGGGAAATAAGAAGGGAGAAGGCAAGCTTCATTGGGAGAAAGGGCCAACCCAATAAGTCGATTAGCTAGCCCACTTGTTGGCAAGCACGCCAGGAGCAAGATATGGCGAGCCTGCAAGCTTAAAAGATGGGTTTTTCTCGACCCATCTTCTCAGACCGAGTTAAGATCGGCTTGCTACAACTTACTTGTTTGTCACTTTTAATTTTGTCACTTGGACAAAATTACCATTTTTAAAAGTTAGTTAATTTGCAAGGATTTAAATTATTTATGAGATAATATATTTCACTCATTCAATTATAATTTTTTTAATAATTATTGGTTACATAATTTGTGACAGCCCGACACCGGAACCCGATCGGAGTCCGGGATCGGAGCCATCACTCCGGGACAGATAACAGAAAACGGGGACTTTTTTTTTTAACATAAACAGGATGAGCTTTTAAAGTAAACTTGTAATCTTTTCAGAGGAAGGGAAAGACGGGCTTCAGAAATAAATGACGGAATTACAGGATAAAGCAAGAAGCAGAAATAAATAAACTGGCGGAAGACTTAGTTTAAGAGGGGCAGCGGTGAATTCAAATAAGACAAAATTGAACAGTGACCGGTGGATCAAAATGTGAACAGGGTTCAGCGGAAGAGACTGGATAAAACTGGGCAGAAGAGGTGGTGACGTCAACCGGAAGATGGGTGACGTCAAGCGGAAGACACAGACGGTAACTGAGATCGGATGAGGAGATGACGTCAGATGGAAGATGGATGACGTCAACCGGAAGATATAAGCATTATACTGGCGGAAGACTTGGGTGACGTCAACCAGAAGACGGGGTTTTAAACTGGGCGGATGACTGAATTGACTGGGGCGGATGACTAAATTGACTTTGACTGGGGTGGATGACTAAATTGACTTTGACTGGGGCGGGTGACTAAGGCATACAACTGGGCGGATGACTAAATTGACTTTGACTGGGACGGATGGCTAAATTGACTTTGACTGGGGCGGGTGACTAAGGCATATAACTGGGCGGATGACTAAATTGACTTTGACTGGGGCGGATGGCTAAATTGACGACATTTAACAAGATGACATATCAACAGAAGACATAACAACAGAAGGCATAAAACTTCAAAATTTATTAAAAACCCGATTTTAAAACATAGTTTTAAAACAACATATTTGACAACATGACAGACAACATGACAGAGATTCGAGAAAACAAACTGCATAGATAGCTCTAAAACTCGAGACAATCCATGGACACACTAACAGAGAAAACTCAAGGCAGTCCCAGAATATTTCAAAATATATATTCAACTGTCGGACAGAAGTTTTAAAGAAAAACATCAACACAGATTTTATACCTCGTTTTGAAGATCCCAAAAGTTTTACAGAACTTGACATACACTTCAAATGTTTTAAAACCCCAAAACAACTTGTACAAAACTTGACATAACTTTACATAAAACACATTCTCACAGGAATGACATTTGTCTGACTGCAGCAACCATCCCGTGAGCTCCTCCCGCCAACTACATCAACTCATCAGTTTGAGGCTCAAGCTCCTCATCTGGAGGATCCGTACCTACAACAGGGAGTTCATCTATGAGCCTAGAGCTCAGTAAGAACATACAATGCAGAGTGATGAACGTGCTATGCATGAATCTTTTTCAAATACATGAACATTACATTACATTTCACTGGACAGGAAGGTATAAGTGGGAAGAGGAGCTGGTGCAACAGGAGTACATGCCACAACAGGACATAACAGGAGTACATGACAGGATGCCAGTCCTCGTCCACACTTAACCATACATTACATTACAGATTTTATCTTACTTAACTTCAAACCGTGTGCAGAAAACCTTTTCATGACTTTCAGAGAAAAACGTGTATGCATGAACATTCATAGACAGGCAACAGAATAATAAGCAGAATATAAAACAGAACACACTTAACCTAAAACATAACCTATGGTTTAACTACCCAACGGAAATCTCGACAACATAAACCTAGTACCTCCGTATTGTAGGGCCTTAAGGGCCAAACCTATACGTATGAACTTACCTGTGGTCCGAAATGCAGCAAACTTGAACGCACGAGCACTGTGGTTCACGAACCTATAGCATGCATAAACGGACATTAACCCTAAACATCACGAAACTAGCAAATAAATAAACTAAAAATCATTTTCTATCTAAGATGATTACCTTAGACCGAAAAGCAGGAGGAAAATCAGAGAAGGAAGAAACCCTTGCGTTGGTTTTCTTCAACCGAAAGAGAGAAGCAGAGAGGAAAATGAGAGAGAGAGCAGAGAGGGAAATGTCTCACGTAGGAGGAAGAGAAGGAAAAATGATCTTGGCTTCCTTAACAAGTTTTGGACAAGTGTCAATCATCTATTTGATTTCTCCCACCAACCTTAATTACTTCTACATTTGCCCTTCCATTGGTTTTTAATCAAATTGGTTTGTTTTGATTACACAAGGTTTGGTTTTCCAATTAAACGTCCAAACAAATAAAAGAAAATATCTATTGTATTAATATACAATTTATCCCGCTTAAATGACCACGTGGCAAAAATGCCGGGTGTTACATTCCACCCACCTTAACAGAAATTTTGTCCCCAAAATTTGCCTAAGCGAATAGGTCTAGATACTGTGCTCTGACATCCTCTTGTCTTTCCCACGTGGCTTCCTCCATATTGTGGTTGCGCCATAACACTTTTACCAGTGGAACCACCCTGTTTCGCAATACTTTGAGTGACATATCCAATATCTTTATATGTCTTTCTTCATATGTCAGCGTCGGCATGATATCAAAGTCCACATGTTCCACTATTTGGGTTGGATCTCGTACGCACTTTCTCAGCATCGAAACATGGAAGACATTATGAACTCCATCCATAGACGCTGGCAACTGTAGCTTGTAAGCCACGCTTCCCACACGCTTTAGAATGGGAAAAGGTCCAATGAACCGTGGGCTGAGCTTCCCTTTCTTGCCAAATCTCATTACACCTTTGAAAGGCGACACCTTCAGGAATACTTCATCGCCTTCAGCGAACTCCAAGTCTCTCCGTCTCCGATCTGCATAACTTTTCTGTCGACTCATAGCAGTGTTGATTCGTTGTTTGATAACAGCAATCACTTCAAACATCTGCTGTAATATCTCAGGGCCGACAAGTCTGGACTCTCCAACTTCATCCCAACATAACGGAGATCTACATTTTCTGCCATAGAGGGCTTCATATGGAGCCATGCCGATAGTAGCCTGGTAGCTGTTATTATAAGCGAATTCAATTAACGGCAAATATCTACTCCAATGAGCATGAAGTTCCAACACGCACGACCTTAACATGTCCTCTAATATTTGAATTGTTCTCTCAGATTGTCCATCTGTCTGTGGGTGAAACGCCGTGCTGAAATCCAGCTTTGTACCCAAGGAGCTTTGCAAACTTTTCGAAAACCTGGAAGTGAATCTAGGATCCCGGTCAGATACAATTGACACCGGAATACCATGCAACTTGACAATCTCACCAATGTATAACTCTGCATACTGGTCCATAGAGAATGTCGTCTTCACAGGTAGAAAATGGGCCGACTTCGTCAATCTGTCTACTATGACCCATATGCTATTGTGGCCCTTAGCTGTTCTTGGAAGGCCAACAACAAAGTCCATCGTAATATTCTCCCATTTCCATTCGGGAATCGGGAGAGGCTGAAGCGTCCCAGCTGGTCGTTGATGTTCAGCCTTGACTTGTTGACATATCATGCAAGACTCCACAAATTTGGCCACTTCATTCTTCATATTCGGCCACCAGAAGTGAAGTTTCAAGTCTTGATACATCTTCGTGCTTCCAGGATGCACAGAGAAAGAAGACGAATGGGCTTCCGATAAGATGTGCTTCCGTAGTTCTTCGTCTTTCGGAACATACCATCTGTTTTGAACTTCAGAATTCCATCTCCCGAATAGCTGAACTCTGAAGATGCCGTAGGTATCTAGCTTACTATATCAGCCATCTCCTTTGAATTAGTCTTCTGGGCCTCCTTAATTCGGTCCAGAACGGTTGGCCGCAACGTTAGATTTGCCAGTACGGCCGATAATTTAGAAACTACCTCAAGTTCAAACCTCTGAATTTCTGTCCTCAAAGGCAATGAGATGGTAGTCAAGACCGGTTGCATAGTAGACGGCATCCTGCTTAACGCATCGGCTACCACATTGGCTTTCCCCGGGTGGTATTTAATCTCAACATCGTAATCTTTCACGAATTCTAACCATCGCCTTTGCCTCATATTCAACTCCTTTTGAGTAAAGAGGTACTTC
This sequence comes from Begonia masoniana, assembly GCA_022432975.1. NCBI lineage: Eukaryota > Viridiplantae > Streptophyta > Magnoliopsida > Cucurbitales > Begoniaceae > Begonia > Begonia masoniana. The sequence goes on along the minus strand of CM039503.1, from coordinate 43,048,600 downwards.
AAACTCTTGTGGTCAGAAAACACCTCACATGACTGTCCATATAGGTGGTGTCTCCATACCTTCAGCGCAAATACAACCGCCGCTAACTCAAGGTCATGAGTAGGGTAGTTTTCTTCATGGCTCTTCAATTGCCTGGACGCGTATGCTACCACTTTCCCTTCTTGCATCAATACGCATCCCAAGCCAATTTTTGACGCATTACAATATACGCTGAACTTGCCGTCTTCAACTGGCAATACTAACAGAGGAGCAGTGGTTAATTTCTGCTTAAGTGACTGGAAGCTTACCTCACATGCTTCAAACCACCTGAACTTGATGTCCTTCCTTGTTAAGCTGGTCATAGGCTTTGCTATCACAGAAAATCCCTTGATGAATTTCCTGTAATAACCAGCTAGTCCGATAAAGTTCCGTACCTCGCTTGCATTCCTCGGCCTTGGCCAGTCTCTTACAGCCTCAATCTTGGCCGGGTCCACAGATACTTCTTCAGCAGAGAGCACGTGGCCTAGGAAATTAATCTTGTTCAACCAGAATTCACACTTTGATAGTTTGGCAAACAATTGATGCTGTTTTAGAGTCGACAGCACAATAGCCAAGTGCTCTCTATGCTCCTCTTCAGTCCGAGAATAAACCAGGATGTCGTCAATGAAGACGATACGGAAGTGGTCCAGAAATCCTGGATACACTATTATTCATAAGTCCA
>CM039503.1:42981868-43047800 GCA_022432975.1 Begonia masoniana | reverse complement strand
GAATTGCTCTCGTCGAAGCACTTTAACTTTGGAGTTCTTATGGGTCTGTTGTCAATTGTGCTCCAAAACAGCGTCTTGCTAGTGAAGGGTCCTTTATATATGTTTCTTTTCCCACATGCTTCCTCAAGCGATGTGGATTGTGACGACCCCCTTTTTAGACCTCCACCTTCCGTTCGCGCTGCTCGGACGTACCAGCCATCCGGGTGTCCGGTTCGTGCAGCCATCGTCCCTACGTGCATATTCGTGTCCATCACAAGGTTCGTTGATGAATCGATCAATTCAGGGACAAGTTCGGATTGATACCTCGACCATTTCCAGGAGAAGTTCGGTCGATAAGTGTTCCGTCGAGAACGTCGACCGATTTTGATCATTGTTTGCATCGGACCGCTTTTGGCCGTGTTGCCGCGCCGAATTTAGTCAATGTTGATTGTCGAACCCCCCACTGTTTAAATCAAAGAAACCCGCAGGCAGTTAAGTGTTATTTATCTCCGACCGAAGAACCCGGAGGAATAATGCAAACTAGGTTATAGGCGTCAACCGAAACATGTTTCCCTATTTTTCGTAGAATTTAAATTAAGTTAAACTTTAGTACTGGGTTTATATCTTCCGCTGATAAAGTAATTAGTCTTTAAAATGTTGATAGATAATGATTTATGTCGGAGTCTATTTTCTCATGATTGGTGAAGCGATGAAAGGGAAATGAATTGACTAAAATGAAAAAAAATCCAAAATAAAAATTGTATGAGAATATACAATGAAGTATAGGGAAGTCCACTTATAAGAAGAAATGTAAAAGTTTACAATTTTGGACTTTTAGGATTTGTATATAGAACTTTAGGGCTACCCCTAGAGCCTGGTACGATAGGTTGAAGACCTTCTTTTGAGAAAATGAGAGTTTAAAAAGGAAAAGCGGATTCACCTTATTCACGATCAAAGGAGAAGATTTTTTTTTTTTTTTTAGAAAGCGTCATTAGAATTCTAATGATTAATTGGAATTTTAAGGAATTTACGAGAATTTTTGGAGTAATAACGCTATATTCCGAGTAATTAAGTTTCTCGTAATACAATGACGTTTTAGTAAAAATCGTAAACGTGGTCCATTTTGCGAACGGACAGTTTTAATAGATTCCAAATAATAAGTTGAAGTTGTTGGCAAAATAAGGAAATTGAGAGAAAACAAATTACTAGCCGATTGACGAACCGAAGGACGAAACTTATATAAAATCAAAGGAAAGGGCAATTTGGTAATTTACCAAATCAATTTTTAGTTTAAAATGACAAACTTCTTTATTTCTTCTCCATTTCCCCTTGTTCTTCACGAAACACCAGAGAGTTACTCTCTTTCTCCCTCACGCGAGCCGTCGACGTTTTCCTCCGTTCTTACTCCGTTTTGACCTCCGGTCATTCCGTTTTCTTCACGTTTTCTCCTCCAATCGACGCTCTAGGTATGATTCTAAAGTTTTAGAGCGTTAAATTCTGAGTTTCGTACAGTTAAACCGATTAGGGTTCGTTTAGGGTTTCAATTAAAAACGGGATTTAGGATTCGAAATTTATAGATTTGCTGTAATTAAGTATCTATTGAACGTATTGGACGTTATTGGACTAATCTAGTTGATTTAGAAAAAAAGTTATAATTTGTGAAATTTCGAGATTTTAGGGAAAACTCGTAATTTAGGAATTTAGGTGCCGAGCGTAAATTGCTCGAATAAATAGCTCAATAAATTGGATTAGAACTTTAGAAAGTTTCTTTAGTTAAGGTTTTTGTAATTTGGACGTTTAGTAGTTTAAATTAGTTTTAACGGCAAATAATGCGTTTTGCCTCAGACAAACAACGCTCGTGGACGGAGCTTGACCTGCTTTGGACACGAGGTAAGTTCTCATGATCTTCTCTGGCCGATTGGCCTACACCATACGTCGAATGTCGTCTCGAGGAGTTTTGGAGATGCGTCTGTTTAATTTTGCTTGGTTTGGGTAGCTAGGTTTAGGGGTTTATAGGTTACGCTTTATAGTCTTGATGGTACACGTTATTGCTTGTTTACTTTATGATATAGAATTGTTCACGCATCACGTGTTTTAAAGAAAAGCATGAAAACAAATTTCTGCATGAAGTTTGAAGATAATGCAAAGAATAAAATTAGGCCGTAAGACATATAGTTTACAGGCCGAAAGGCATATAGGACGAAAGACATACAGGCCGAAAGGCATACAGATTTTAGGTCACGCGAGGTGGGGCTCAGGCACGACTGTACGTGTTGTAAGCGTGCACCCCCCTCCTCTAGCTGGAAAGAGTAGTCCGCCCGCTGGATGAGCTCTCTCTGGTTAGGGGGATAGGATCTCGGTGACACCTACAGTGCATAGCATAGCATTGCATAGCATAGCATTGCATAGCATAGCATCGCATAGCATAGCATCGCATAACATAGCATAGTATTTGCATTTACGAGCCTTATTGAGATTTTTATCTCATAGTGTGTTGTATGGTGTAGGTGATTACGAGGAGACAGGTGAGGATGAGATCCCTCCACCTGAGGAGTGACGCAGTTGACGGAGGATGGCTTGCGGTGGTGTGTTGCGCAGTCGACGCTTACCTGACCCGTGGGGACGTATGTATAGATTTTGGGGTTTTTGGGATGTTTTGGGTTAATGGTGATTGTATAGACATTCTAGGATGCTTGGTTCTGATAGTTGATAGGTTTACTTTTGAGGTTTTAAACGTTTTGAAAACCTGTTTTATAAACTGATTTCATACCATTTACATTTTAATTGAAATTGATGTAAAACAGGAGGAAATGTATAGTTTTTAAATATATCAATGCAGTTTGTTTTCAGGAAACAGTACTTTGTTTAAATACGTCTTGAGTCAGTTTTTTTGGGCGAGTTTATAAGAGCGGGTAATTGTTCGGTTTTGATTTGAGTTTAAATTCTTATGATGAAGATTGTGATGTGTGTGTAATTAGCGCAGGAGAAAAGGAAAGAAAGAAAAGGGAAGGAGGAAGAGAATGGGAGGGGGAAACAGAGCGCTTGGCGAATAGTCGCCAAGCGCGGCGATCGAATCGCCTCCCTCTGGAGAAATCCAGAGGGTGTGGCGATCAGTCGCCCCATTTGTGGGCGACTGGTCGCCCCTGCATAAATGGGGTGATTGCCCCTTTTTGCCCTCTGCCTATTTTTATTTAGTTTTTAATTGTTTTATTTAATTGTTTTATTTACTTTAAGTTATGTTTTAAGTGATTTAAAGATTAGATTTCAATTCCGATTTTGATTCTGGTTTTGATTTCGGTTTAGGTTCTGCTTAGAGTTTATTTAAAGTATTTATTAGGAAAAATAAATAAATAAATAAATAAATAGTACGGTAATTGGATACAGTATTAGGGTCGTGATAGCTCGACTGCGCATACCACTACGCGAACGTCTTTCTTCAACTGTAAGTACGTTCTATTTCATTTCTTTGATTTCGATTTCTTAGGATTATCTGTTTTAACTTTTATAGGCTTTATACAAAATGGTTTGAGGAAAAGATCCTAAAGACGACGCCTTAGACAGACTTACGGAATTGTTGGACCGTCAGTCTCAACACATGGATCGACAGGCACAACAAATCGAGAACCTAGTGAACCGAGAGAGCCAGAGGGCCCAAGAATTGGTGGTTCCTAATAATTAGGGCATGTAGAAATTCCAAAGCCTCCGACCTCCAGTATTTGACGGCCGATCATCGGATCCAACGGTTGCTGAGGAATGGATCAGGGTGATGAAGGATATGCTAGGATATGCAGAGGTAGGGAACGGGAGCAAGGTGGCCTATGTCACCTTCTATTTGGCGTTAGATGCCCGTTTCTGGTGGGATTCGATCAAGTCGACGATGGATGTATCGATTATGACCTGGGAACGGTTCAAGACCGTATTCTTTGACAAGTATTTCAGCCGCACGGTGAGGGTGGCTAAGAGAAACGAGTTTACGCAGCTGAAGCAGACAGGTTCAGTTGCTGATTATATTCGGAAGTTCGAGGCTTTATCACGATTTGCACCGCGTCTTGTCAGCGACAATGAAGACAAAGTGCATCAGTTTATGGAGGGGCTGAATCCTGAGATCAAGATGAACATTATTGTGTCGGGGATCATAGATGTGCCCTATTTAGACAGCAGCTAGAGGTCTGGATTCGAGGCTGCCAGAGCTACTTGTGTTAGGCCGAGGGAGCCAGCTAAGGGCTTCTTCCTTGAGATCCGCCCTCAGTCTCAGAATCGAAGTTGGCAACCAAGAGCACCACAGCCCCAGCAGCAGCAGCAAAAAGGAGTAAAAAGGCCTTTAGAGGGAGGCAATGATCGAGACAAGGGCAAACAAGTACAGGGGACTCCCCAGATACCTTGATGCCTCATATGTCAGCGAGAGCACAGTGGTGTGTGCCGAGTTGGCACCAACAAATGTTACAGATGTGGTGAAGTCGGCCATTTTGTTAGGGATTGCCCAAAGCCGGGCCGAGATCAGTTGGGCGGAGACCAGAGGAGGGTTATGCCGAGGATCTTTGCGTTTATCGAGCCTGGCGATATCGATGATGAGGCTCAGCCTTCCGTGATAGCAGGTACCATTTTGATTATGGGCGTAGCGGTATTTTCGTTGATAGACACTGGAGCTACGCATTCTTTTATTTCAACTGCTTGCATGGCTAGATTGGGGTTAGCGTCTGAGTTAGCAGAGGTCGAGTATCGAGTGATGCTGCCTTCGGGAAAGCATATGCAGTCGGATCGTATTTTCCAAGGCAATGTCGTCTCAGTTGGGGATGCTACCCTTTATGCCCGCCTGATTGTTATGGGCATAGAGATCTACGATCTTATCTTAGGGATGGACTGGCTATCACAGTATTTCGCCACCATCGATTGTCGATCCGGGATTGTGACCTTTCGACCCCCGGGTAAAGCCGAGTTTTCTTATCAGGCGATGAACCGATTGAGTGGATCGCCTATCTCTTATTCCATGAAGGTTAACGAGCAGTTTAAAGGTGAGTGCTCTATTTATTTGGCCACAGTACTTGATACTCAGTTGCTCAGCGAAGTAAAGCTGAGTGACATTCCTATAGTCAGAAAATTCTCAGAGATCTTCCCTGCTGATCTCCCTGGTTTACCACCAGACCAGGGAGATTGAATTTGTGATTAATGTTTATCCTAGTTCGGTGCCAGTGTAGAAGAATGCGTATAGATTGGCGCCTGCTAAGTTGAAAGAGTAGAAATCTCAGTTGTAGGAGTTGCTAGACAAGGGGTTCATCCGACCCAGTGTTTCACCCTGGGGTGCGCCCATTCTATTTGTCAAGAAGAAAGACGGGACCCTCAGGATGTGTGTGGATTACAGAGAGCTGAATAAGCTTACAGTGAAGAATAAGTATCCACTACCACGGATCGATGATTTGTTTTGACCAACTACAGGGTGCCCAAGTATTTTCCAGGATTGACCTACGCTCGGGTTACTATAAGTTGAAGGTCCGGAAGGAGGATATCCAGAAAACGGCATTCCAAACGAGGTACGGGCATTATGAGTTCCTAGTTATGTCTTTTGAACTTACTAATGCCCCTGCAGCGTTTATGGATTTGATGAACCGAGTCTTCAAGGAGTACCTGGACAAGTTCATTGTAGTCTTTATCGATGATATATTGATTTATTCTAAGACGAAGGAGGAGCATGAAGAGCAATTGAGGATTGTTCTAGGGATTTTGCAACGACACCAGCTTTATCTGAAGTTCTCTAAATGCGAATTTTGGCTGGATAGGGTCAGTTTTCTTGGCCATATCATATCGCAGGAAGGAGTTTTTGTAGATCCGAGCAAGATTTAGGTAGTCAGAGATTGGCCACAGCCTAAAATCGTGCGTGAAGTACGTGGATTTCTCGGGTTGGCTGGTTATTATCGAAAGTTTATAGAGGGATTTTCAAAGATTGCGGTTCCTCTCTCTCGTTTGACTCGGAAGAATGAGAAATTTATATGGTCGGCTGCTTGTGACGATAGTTTTATGGAATTAAAGCAGAGATTGACTACAGCTCTGGTGTTGACATTGTCTGTTGATGGTGATAAGTTCAGCATATATTGCGATGCATCCGGAGTTGGACTCGGATGTGTGCTTATGCAGGGGGTAGGGTGATTGCTTATGCTTCTAGACAACTAAAGCCGTATGAGCAGAGTTATCCTACGCATGATCTGGAGTTAGCAGCCGTGGTCTTCGCACTGGAGATTTGGAGACATAATTTATATGGGCAGCAGTGCGAGATATTTTCTGACCACAAAAGCTTGAAGTACTTATTTACACAGAAGGAACTTAATATGAGACAAAGAAGGTGGCTGGAGTTCGTGAAAGACTACGATTTTGATATCAAGTACCATCAAGGAAAGGCGAACAAGGTCGTTGATGCTTTAAGCCGAATGCCTTCTGCGAGTCAGCCTTCACTTGTAGCGATGTCGGTTGCATTGCGGTCTGAGATTGAGAGGTTCGATGTGGAGATAGGTGGCAGAGTTGTCCAGTATGCTCACCAACATTTCTCTCAGGCCGACTATTCTGGATAAAATACGTGAAGCTCAGCAAAAAGATACCGAGTGCGAGGAGTTTCGGTTGGGCTTGACATCCGAGGATTCGTCGGATTTCCATTTATCAGAGGATGGTATTCTGAAATTCAGGCATAGGTGGTACGTGCCTAATGATGAGGAGCTAAAGAAGGAGATATTGGCTGAGGCGCATTCTTCAGCTTATTCTGTGCACCCGGGAAGTATCAAGATGTACCGGGGCTTAAAGCAACACTTCTGGTGGCCAAACATGAAGAGAGAGGTCGCCAAATATGTCGAAACCTGTTTAGTTTGTCAACAGGTGAAAGCAGAACACCAGAGGCCGGCTGGAACACTACTACCATTGCCTATTCCGGAGTGGAAATAAGAGCAAATCTCCATGAATTCGAGGATGACGAAGGGTCATGACGGCATTTGGGTGATTGTGGACCGATTGACAAAGTCGGTTCACTTCTTATCTGTGAAGATGACATCTTTGATGGACCAGCTTGCCGAGCTTTATGTACAGGAGGTTGTGAGACTGCATGGAGTGCCAGTTTCTATTGTCTCAGATAGAGATCCGAGATTTACATCGAAGTTCTGGAAGAGTCTGCACAAAGCTATGAGGACTCAGCTAAATTTCAGCACGGCCTTTCATCCTCAGACTGATGGTCACACAGAGAGAACAAATCAGATTCTGGAGGATATGCTCAGAGCTTGTGTGTTGGAATTTCAGGGATCATGGAGCAGGTATTTGCCACTGATCGAGTTCTCTTACAACAACAGCTTCCAGGCTACCATCGGTATGGCTCCGTATGAGGCTTAGTATGGGCGAAAGTGTAGATCTCCATTGTATTGGGACGAGGTTGGTGAAGCCAGTAATGTTGGTCCTAAGATCCTACAGCAAACGGCAGAGAAAATTGCCATTATTAGACAACGTATCGAGATAGCTCAGAGTCGATAGAAGAGCTATGCTGACACGAGACTGGGGGAACTAGAATTTGAAGAAGGTGATGAGGTTTACTTGAAGGTTTCTCCGTTTAAAGGTGTTATGAGATTCGGAAGGAAGGGCAAGCTGAACCCTCGTTATGTGGGGCCCTTTCCTATTTTAATGAAGATCGGGAAGATGACGTATCGACTACAGCTTCCAGCTTCAATGGAAGGTATCCATAATGTATTTCATGTCTCTATGCTTCGGAAGTGTTTGCGCGATCCATCGCATGTCGTGGAGGCAAGAGAGATCGAGGTACAGCCTACCTTGACTTACGAGGAGAAGCCGGTACGTATTTTGGAGTCTTCCATCAAAGTTTTGCGCAACAAAGAGATTCTGCTAGTTAAAGTCCTATGGCGGAACCACGAGGATTGAAGAAGCGACTTGGGAGAGACAACAAGATATGATGGCTAGGTATCCCAAGTTGTTTGTGTAATCAAATTTTGAGGACAAAATTTTAAATAAGGTGGATGGAATGTAACACCCAGATTTACAGGATTTGGTAATTTCAAAATATAATGGCATTTTTGTTATTAGGTTAAATCAAGTCCATTTTGCAAAAAAAAAAGTGTTATTATGATCCTAATGATTTATAAGGATTTTAAGAATATTTCGAGAATTTTAGGAGTTTAACGCTAATTTTACGAGAATTACGTTTCTCGTAATATAAAGGATGTTTTAGCAAAAATAGTAAACGAGGTCCGTTTTGCGAACGGATAGTTTTTATAGAACCCTAATAATAAGTTGGATTTATTGGTGAATTAAGGAAATTTGGAGAAGCCGAATCGTTAATTAATTAACGAAATGAAGGACGAAACAAATAGAAAATCAAAGGAAGGGCAAAATGGTAATTTACAAAGTTTATTTTATTAAATTCTCACATCTCTCTTTCTCCCTCACTTTCTCTCTGTTTCTCATGAAAACGCCAGAACCACCCTTGGCGATTTCATTTTTCTTGCATCGGCGATCTCTCCTCTCCAACAGTGATTCCTCCTCCGTTCGTCCTCCGTTCTTCACGTTTTCTTCCCCAAACTCGATTCTAGGTAAGGTTCTATGGTTTTAGAAAGATTATTTGTAGTTTTCAGAGCGTTTAACGGTTAGAGTTTCGTTTAGGGTTTTGTGAAAAATGTGATTTAGGGTTCGAAATTGATAAGTTTATTGTGTTTGTGGATATAAAGGACGTATTGAATGTTATTGGACGAAGTTAGGTTGATTTCTGAGAAATGTTAAAATTCGAGAATTTTAGGGTTTTTTGAAAAACTCGTTAATGGAGATTTGGAGGTGCCGAGCGTGAATTGCTTAGTGAGATGTCTAAAAGAGTTAAGTTCGAATTTTAGGAAAATTTCCTTAGTTAAGGTTTCGTTAAATTTGGATGTTTAACGATTTAAATCTCGTTTTAACGACAACTGTTGTGTTTTGTCTCAGACAAACGACGCTCATGGACGGAGCTCGAAGTTCAGTGCGCACAAGGTAAGTTCTCGTGACTTACTTGGCCGAGAGGCCTACACCGTACGTCAATGTCGCGTCTAGGATCTTTGGAGAATCGTTTGTTAAATGTTTAGGTTGGGTAGTTATGATTAGTTCTTTTATAGGATATGCTTTTAATTGCTTTTTATGGTCTCGATGGTATGTATGATGTTTGTTTATTTTATGTCTATAACTGTTCATGCATCACGTATTTTAAAATAGCATGAAAACAGATTTCTGCACGTGTTTAAGAAAATGAAATGAATGAATGTAATGAATCTATGTAATCTGTGTAAGGCTGAGACCTCGGTGACATTCTGTCTGCGACGTAATGAAAAGAAAATGTTGCATGATTTCTGAAACTCATACACACAGCATGCATTTACATTTACGAAACTTACTGAGCCTTTAGCTCATAGTGTTTCTGTATGGTGTAGGTGATATTGAAGCAGGTGAGGACGACGTTCCTCCACCCGATGTACAGGATGGTTGAAGAAGAACGGCTGCGGTGGTGTGCATGGGCAGTCGACGCGTATTTTGACCCGTGGGGGTAACGGTTAGGTATTTTGAGGGTTTTTGGGCGAATTGGGTCTGTTGTGGATTATTGTATAGTTAGAAACTTTTTAGGATGTTTGGTTCTGGATAATGGATAGGTTATGTTTTGAGTTTTTAAACGTTTTGGAAATGTATTTTGTAAATGTGTGGTATTAGGGAAATGTTCGGTTTTTAAACATATCCACGCAGTTTGTTTTTATGAAACTAGGCTATGTTTTTAAACGTGTTTTGAGTCGTCGTTTTGGATGAGATTTTGAGTGAATTTATGTTGGAATGTATGGTTGAGATGTAGGTGAAATTTTGTTGAAGAAATTGTGAAAAGTGTGTTAGGAGTATTGGTATGCAGGAGAAGAAAGAAGGAAGGAAAGAGGAGCGCCTGTCCTCTGGAAAATCCAGAGGACATGGCGATCGATCGCCCAAGGGTGGGGATCGATCGCCCATGGGTCGCCACGCTCTGGAAGAATTCCAGAGCGTGTGGCGATCGATCGCCCAATAGAGGGCAATCGATCGCCCAATAGAGGGCGATCGATCGCCCCTCTTTGGTCGCGCCGCGATCACAGATCGCCTGGTGAGGCGATCGCTGGCAAAACCAGCGATCGCCCCTTCATTTTAGGGGGCGATTGCCCATTATGCCCCTGTTTTTGTCGCTTTCCACTGCTTCAAATCGTTTTAAGTTTGTATTAAGTTTTCTTTTAATTGTTTTAAAGTTTTATTAAATGGTTTTCAAAATAAATTCGAACGTCGTTAACAATTTCTATTTCGATTTCAATTTCGACTTCACAAGTTTAATTCTGCTTAAATGCAATTAAAGTATATTAGGATAAAAAAAAATAATACGGTAAAAAAATTAGGAATAGTTTAAGGGTCGTTACAGGCATAACCGGAGAGTGCGAGAGACACCAATTGGAGTTTCCTCTTCTTGGTATTGTTGTAGATCCCAAAAAAATTTATCTACTTTTCCTTCCCACTCTAAGAAAGCTTCTCCATTGCAAGAACCATTGAAAGGTGGAATGAATATTTTGATGTGCTACAATCATCATAATCGTGCCTATTAGGAAGGTTATGAAATTCACCCTCCACGGATTCCACTTCACCATCCAAGTCATTGGTTGGTTCATGAAAATTTCTTCTTGGAGGCTTGGCCCTTCCCCTAGGCAAAAGAGTTTGAAATTCCCTTACTCGGTCCTCCCTTAATTCTCTTAATAAGGCCTCGGTTCTTTCACGATCTCGCGCACAGTCCTCATCGGCTCTTTCACGGTCTCGTGCACGATCCTCATCCATCTTTCTCAATAAAGTTTCAAACTTTAAATTCATGTCATCAAATCGGCCACTTAATTCATTGATTTGGTCTTGATAACTTGATCCTTCTTCAATCGGAATAGGCACCATAGGCGGTTGATCACCTTGTAGATTTGCCTCTCAGTTTTTGTTATGTTGAGCACCACTCCTTGTCATCATGCTCGATAATCAATTTGCAGCAAAGGGTAGTTGGAAATAATTCACCAAGAAGTTACGAGGCTCTGATACCAACTGACACGATGCGGAAGCAAAATAAAAAAAATGATAACTTTAAAACCCTGGTTGGTTCGATTGAGGTACTAAGTAGGATAGCTGTCGACCTTGTCTCCAATAGATTAAGAGAACTCCAATGAGGCGGTTTGAGAGTTCATACACCCTTATGTTTATACTCTATCTTCAACTAACACGGTAGAAAGGAATGCACTCGTAAGAATTTTTGCTGGACTCACAATATAAAGATAATTTTAACGACAATTAATCCCGGGAAGGAAGAATAGCCGTGCGAAACCTTCCAAAGAAGAACTCGACTTTTGGGAGAGAAAAATCTCAAATTTTTTAATTAATCAAATCTTGTAAACATAAGAGTCTCGAGAGTTTTTTTAAATAAATCTCTCTTGAAATAAAACATAGGCTAAAAACTAAATAAATAATTAAATGAAAAGATGAAGCATTGGCGCGTGCGCAAGGATGAGCCTTGCGCTCCCTTGAAATAAATAACTCTTCCTTATCTTTGTAAATTACTACCATACCCTCCTATGCATGCAACCACTCTCCTTTGAAATAAAGAACCCTTCCTTATCTTTGTAAATTACCACCATATCCTCCCATGCATACAACCCTCTAAATATGTTTACAAATAAAAAAGGTTACAATAATTGTTGATCAAGGGAGACCAATCTCTTCTTCTTGGGTTGATGTGAACTCGGGTTCATTCCACTAGAGTGAATGAAATGTCTTTTCTATATCTTGAGGCAAGAGATCAAATATGAAACGACTGACGGGGTTCCCCCGACCCAGCCGTGCAGTCCGCAGCACAGGCCCAGGCACTGCCACGTGGCAGCAACACTGGCCCACCACGTGTACTCACGATCTTCTCCCCTCATACTAGGTTGGGGGAGAAGATCGTGGGAGCACGTGGTAGGCCTGTGTGGCTGCCATGTGGCAGTCCCTAGGCCTGTGGTGCGAACTGCATGGCTGAGCCGGGGGAACCCCATCAGTCGTTACAAAAAAGGCATCTTTTTTGTAACGACCTGACGGGTTCCCCCGCCCGAGCCGTGTAGTCCTCACCCAACAGGCCCAGGCACTGTCACGTGGTAGCCACATAGGCCCACCACGTGTACTCACGATCTTCTCCCACCACATGGTTTGATGGGAGTGTTTGTCTCCCAAGGGATTCGAACCCAGGCTCCCAGGCTTCATAACCATGGGTTCACCATCCCTGGTACCACTTGAGCTATTGTAATGACCCGACGGGTTCCCCCGCCCGAGCCGTGCAGTCCTCACCCAACAGGCCCAGGCACTGCCACGTGGCTGCCACACAGGCCCGCTAGGTGTACTCACAATCTTCTCCCATCAAACCAGGTGGTGAGAGAAGATCGTGAGTACTCATGGCGGGCCTGTGTGGCTGCCACGTGGTAGTGTCTGGGCCTGTTGGGTGAGGACTGCACGGCTCTAGCGGGGGAACCCAACGGGTCGTTACAAAATACATCCTTGGCTTTGAGGAATTCACCTACATATGGCATGAGTATGTTAATTAACTTCTTGGATCGGGCCCTAGTGATCGGGCCTTATGGCACATCAAAAGTTGTTGTCCCAAATGATCTAGATGAGAAACTACTTTGGTAGAGAGTCATAATAAAGTATTTGCAATTCATCTTGACATTATCTAAGATGTATCATTATATGAAGTATCAATATTGATTTGTTGGTATGTAGCAAGATGTAACATAGTACGTGGTCAGATATTTGACATATCAATATATTAAGGCTCAACATCAAAAACCAACATGGTTATTACAACCACTACCTATTTTCCAATGAAAGTGGGATACGATACTATGGAATTTGTAACTAAATTACAATAGAACGATGCAGTTTTGGTTATAATAGATCGCTTGACAAAATATGCATATTTTATGGTAGTAAGGGTGTATTATTTGTAACATCTAGAACTTTTGAATTATGACTTTTGTGTGATATATATTAATAGACAAAAAAAAAAGAGAAGGAAAAGAAAAATCAAACTAAAGTTCAATCAAACAAAGCATTTAGTTAGAAACCAATGGTGGGGCAAACTAAGAAGTGAAAGTGGGTGGTTGGGAGCATCCAATAAGAAGGTGACATGTGGCAAAGCTTGTGGAAGAAGCTACTTTCCGTGCTTCTTCTCTCCCTTACGTGAAATCACCTTTATTTTCACACTTCCCTCTATTTTCTTGCTTCGCCGAGAAGAAACCCTCCCTTCCTTCCCACAAAATTTCCCTCCTCCCTCAAAGTTGGCTACATTTCTACCATCTTTGAAGCTCCTAAGGTGACAAGGCTCAAGCAAGGTATTTGGACTGCTAAGGACAAGATGTAAGTCTTCGTGACTTACTGTGGCCGATAGGCCTATGCCATAAGTCGAGTTTGTCATTGAGGATTTTGGAGTTATGTATGTTTTATGCTTTGGTTGGGTAGTTCAGAATTAGAGTTTTTTTTATAGGCTATGTTTGCTATGTTCTGATGGTATTCACGATATATGTTTACATTATGTTAATTATGAATTATACATGCATCACACTTTTCCAAATTAGCATGAAAATGAGTTTTTGCACGGTTTTAAAAAAAGAAATGAATTAAAGAAATGAATGTACGTAATCTAGTCACGACGGGGTGGGATTCAGACATAGTTGTTTACGGATGGAAGCATGTTTTCCCCCCGATAGATGGAAAGGGCTGTCTAACCGCCAGACGTGCCCTCTCCATCTGGTGAGAGTTAGACCTCGGTGACATTCTGTTCTGTAATGAAACAATACTCTGCTCTGTAATGAAATGAATGAAATGTCTGCATGATTTACGAACCGCATATGTACAGCATGCATTTGCATTTACGAAGCTTACTGAGCCTTTATCTCATAGTTGTCTTTATGGTGTAGGTGATTTTGAAACAGGTGAGGATGACGTTCTTCCACCCGAAGTATGAGCAGGTTGATGGAAAATGGCCCGTTGGAGTGTGCTGTGCAGTCAGAGCTAAATTGACCCGTGGGAGTATTAGTTAAGTATTTTGAAGATTTTGGGTTATGTCGGGTTCAAGGGCGGGAGTATATGAATTGTATAGAAACTTATTTTAGGATGCTTGGCAACTGGATTGATAATGTATAGGTGTTCTGATGTTTTTGGAAGTTTTATGGATAGATGTTTCTTTCAGGTGAATTATTGGTTTCTGTTATGCATGCGCGGGAATTGATGAAATAGATTGTTATTTTGAGTCGGTTTTGATTGTCTTAGGTTGAGGAACGTTTGAGGATGATTATACAGAAATGTGCACAGGTGCAGGGAAAGATTATGAAGGCAGCTCTCTGGACAAGAATCCAGAGAGCTAGCCGATCGATCGCCAGGAAGGGGCGATCGATCGGGTAATGCATGGTTTAGAGTTGAGATTCTTTAAGTTTAGTTAAGTATTCTGTAAGAAAGTCATCGTCCAAAGTCTGTGGACGATAAAGTTTAGTTAAGTATTCTGTAAGAAAGTCATAGTCCAAAGTCTGTGGACGAAAAGTCTAAGTAGTCTATGGACGTTAGTCTGTGGACAATGAAGTCACGTGGATTGTGGACAACAAAATCACGTGGTCTGTGGACGAAAAGTCTAAGTAGTCTATGGACGTTAGTCTGTGGACGATGGGTTTATGTAGCCCGTGGACAATGAAGTCACGTGGATTATGGACAACAAAATCACATGGTCTGTGGACGATAAAGTTTAGTTCAGCATTCTAGCAGAGAAAGTCAGTCGTCCACACTGCCTTCTATTTTCAAAAGTCCACACTTCCTTTTGATTTCAGTCGTCCACACCGCCTTTTGATTTCAGCCGTCCAAGCTGTCTTCTGTTTTTGTTATCCATTTCTGTCTGTTATAACGTCTACCCCTACTATTTAAATTGATGAAACCCGAGAGGAAAAATACTTTTCCTTCAATGAAACCCGATAGGAAGAGTCAACCTTACTGTTAATTTGAGGAAACTCGAGAGGAATTTAACTGTCTTTAAATGAGTAAGAGGAAAAGAAAAAAAATTAAAGTTCAAATTTTACATCATTTTTAGGAATAGTGTTATGGGAAATTAGGGTCGCTACATTATTACCTATCAAAATTGATTTGGATTTATGTGAAAAATATCATTCGTCTATATGGTGTCGTGTCCAAAATGGTTTCTAATAGAGATATGATATTTCCATCGAAGTTTTAGAGAACTTTACATAAAGCTTTCGGTATCGAGTTGAGTCTCAGTATCGCATATCATTCTCAAATGGATGAATAGTCTTGGAGAAGGATTCAAATTCTTGAATACATGTTTATATCATGTATTCTAGACTTTGATAATAGTTAGATAGTCCATCTACCATTGGTTGAATTTGTTATGACAAAAACTACTAGACTAGTATCAGTATTTCTGTTTATGGGGACCTATATGAACAATTGAGTCTATTGCCCTTGTATATTGAATTGAAGTGAAAGAAAAAGTGACTCTTAGACCAAATTTGGTTGAAGAAACGATTCAAATTATTAAGGACATAGTGAGGATAGTCTAGATTCCATAGAAAAGTTATGCAGACCTTTAGAGAAGAGAGATTAAGTTTGAGGTTGAAGACTGAATTTCTGAAAGTCTGACCAAGACGTTGAGTTATTGTAACACCCGACATTTCGGCCAGGTGATTTTCTGACCATTTTCATTGTCACCCTCTTATTTAACCCTTATGATTTAAATTTAATGTTAAGACAAATTTATTACAAGTTGAGTAAAACTGGGTTGGGTGGCAGTTTAGTAATTAGAATTGATGGATTAGGTATAAATAGGAAATGGAAACCTTAAACCTCATTTTATTACCACTGTAGCCGACATTCCCTCTCGGCGATTTCTTCTCTCCCAAGTTCTTGCTCTCGGCTACCAGAACTTCCCTTTACCGACGGCTGGTTCGAGCTTGCTCTTCTCTGCAAATCCACACCCGAGGTATGAAATGGACAATGTAGTCATTCATTAGTAAATAGAGCTCTGTTTTCAGCTCGGCACTGAGTTCGGATTTTTTTTTAGCAGTGGCCGAGTAGTTTATGACTTTTAAAATCTGGGAGTAGAAATGTCATCCCGAATCGATTCTGAGCATTTTAAGTAACCAACTCGGATTTAATCAATGGTAAAACCTGTCCACCTAGTTTCGGATTTCAGACTGCAGTGTGTCAAACAGAGGAATCGGAATGACTTTAGCTATTAGATCCTAGGATGGTTTATGATTAGGACTATTAGGACTTTGTTTTAACTACTGTAATGTACATGTTTTAGGTGGAGAAGTTTAAAGGAAAGAAACTCGGATTGCTAAGG
Source organism: Begonia masoniana (assembly GCA_022432975.1). Classification (NCBI taxonomy): domain Eukaryota; kingdom Viridiplantae; phylum Streptophyta; class Magnoliopsida; order Cucurbitales; family Begoniaceae; genus Begonia; species Begonia masoniana. Next base: position 43,031,413 of record CM039503.1, on the reverse strand, counting down.
AATCCAGGTAAGTGAATGTATTAAGATTTCTGGCCACTAGGGCCCTACACCGCAAGGGTATTAGGAAATAACTGAGATGTTAGCTTATTGACTATGATTTGTTATTTCCACGATATGAAGAAGTTGTGTAAGTAAATGTAAAGTTACAGGATGTTTTACTTGTCCTCATGATATGACTTCTCTCTATGAACTTTATGTCTATGCACTGTGTCCCTGTTATGATTAAGTTGAGAATATGAAAAGCAAATGTAACCAAGATTAAGTGCAGAGCGGGGAAAGACTATGTTATGCATGACTCGCGAATTCTCCCACTGGTGGAGGCCGAGTTAATGATATGTATGACTCGCGAAATCTCCCACTGGTGGAGGCCGAGTTAATGATATGTATGACTCGCGAAATCTCCCACTGGTGGAGGCCGAGTTAATGATATGTACGACTCGCGAAATCTCCCACTGGTGGAGGCCGAGTTAATGATATGTATGGCTCGCGAATTCTCCCACTGGGGAGGCCGAGTGATGTATCATGATTGCCGCGATAGGCAAATGATTATGTACGACTGCCGCGTTAGGCAAATGACTATGTACCCCTGTCTTCCTCCCTCGTTCCCTGCCTTAATACATGTTATGTAAATGATAAAGATGAACATGAATGAAGAATGGTTTATGAACTTATGTCTCTTTAAATTGTGTACTCATGTATATCTGTCAGCATGCATTCCTTACTAAGCATTAGGCTTATAGTTAAACCTTATGGTGTAGGTGAAGAAGGTTCAGGTGAGGATGTTATGTTCAAAGAAGATGCTTAAGGCTGGTTGCTGGAGGATGCTCAAGGTGACAGTGCGGGACTGGAGAGGCGATTTATGACCCCTGGTTAAGACTCTTATGTTACAGTATGTTAAAGAATATGGTAGTTTAAGTAGGATGAGATTATTTTAAAACGTTGAGCTTGAAACTGTCTAGTGGATCACTGAGTCAGGGAATGATTATATAGATTTATAAATGGTCTGTTGCTTAAGTCTTCCGCTATATGCATTTTGAATGAGTTGTATTTTCTTTCTGTTGGAAGGAGTCATTTGATGATTTAGAGTTCTCTACCGTAAGACGGAAGCTGGAAGAGGTAGTCTTCCGGCTGACGTCATCGGCAGATGCCGAAGGAATAGTTTTTGATGGTTTAGTCTTCCGGTTGACGTCATCGGCAGATGCCGAGAGTTAATTGTTTGATGGTTTAGTCTTCCGGCTGACGTCATCGGCAGATGCCGAAGGGTAGTTGTTTGTTGGTTTAGTCTTCCGGCTGACGTCATCGGCAGATGCCGAAGGATAGTTGTATGATGGTTTAGTCTTCCGGATGACGTCATCGGAAGATGTAAAATATGTGTTGTCGCTTAGCGACCGGAAGACGTAAAATGTGTGTTGTCGCTTAGCGACCGGAAGATGTAAAATGTGTTTTGTCGTTTAGCGACCGGAAGATGTAAAATGTGTTTTGTCGTTTAGCGACCGGAAGATGTAAAATGTGTTTTGTCGATTAGCGACCGGATGATGTTTTAATTTAGCTCGCGAGACCCACGTGCCCACCGGAAGACGTCTCCTTTTAGGTGATGTTAAGCGAGTCACGCGTAATGCACGTGATGACCGGACGACTAAATTTCTGAGGGTTGTCAACGCATGCAACCCATGCAAACCCTTAGTGGTATTAAGTTAAGAGAATTGAGGGCACCTCCTCTTTTCCCGAAATTGTCAAGAAGCCAATGACCGAGTCTAGTCGCTCAACTCTGTGAAGGTTGAGCCGACGAGGCGTGGGAAGTCGCTCAACACTTACAGTTGCTTGTCTTCCTTAATGGTTCTGCGTTTCTATTACCAGTTTAAAAAAAATATATATGTTAAATGTGAAAGTCTGTTGAGAGATAGTAAGTGAATGTAATAATAGTAAAAGTCAAGCAAACGATTAATGAAAGAATACGAACACGTGACAGCTCCTGGCCGGGGTCGTTACAATTGTGGTATCAGAGCAAAACCAGGTTCTAAAACCGATTCTGCAGACTACCTTCCAGCACTGACTGTCCCTTGAGCACACCTCAGCAACTGTAAGTGTTTATGATTTCATGTATGTCATTAAGTTAAGTTATGCCTGTAATGATTTGTCTAGGAATCCCAAGATGGTTAGAGGTCAACAGAGAGAAACCAATGAGGATAGCAATGCTATTGCTCAATTGACTGAGTTGGTCATGCGCCAATCTCACCAGATAGAACGACTGATGACAGCTAGAGAAGAACAAGGCAACTCTAGTACTAATGCAACTCATGATCATGGGGGTGAGCGCTTCCACCGGCTTCGACCCCCGGTGTTTAATGGGTATGTCTCAGATCCTATTCATGCTGAGGAGTGGATTCGAAAGATAGAAGACATGTTTAAGTATGCAAAGGTTGACGAAGGGGATAAGGTCACCTATGCTGTCTTTCATTTGGAGTTAAGTGCAAGGTATTGGTGGGACTCGATCCAGAGCACCACTAATGCCGAAGCTATGACCTGGGGGATGTTCAAGACTGCCTTCTTTGACAAGTACTTCAATAGGACTGTTCGGGCCAACAAGAAGAAGGAGTTTATGAATCTACGACAAACTGGCTCTGTGACGGATTATATATGTGAATTTGATGCTTTATCACGGTTTGCTCCCCGTATGACTGAGGATGAGGAAGATAAGATTTACCAGTTTGTTCAAGGACTGAAGCCGAGTCTGTACATGAAAGTGAAGACTGCCGGGATACATAATGTACCTTATGGTGAAGTGACGGCTAAGGCCTTGGAGCTAGAAGAGGCAGAAATGACAGCATATGCACAGCGCGAACAGCCAAAGAAACTCATGAAGGACGCTCAGCCGCCACCACGTCAGAACAAAGGTTGGCAGCCACGACAGAACAGGGGACCACAGCAACAACAGCATGGAATGAAGAGGCCCCTCAACCAGAATGATGACCAAGGAAAAGGAAGAGACCTCTGGCGCCTCTATGCCCTATACATGTTCAGAGGAACCACCCTGGTGAGTGCAAGCTGCTTTCTGGTCCGTGTTTTAGGTGTGATAAGAACCGGACACATGGTCAAGAGATTGCCCCATGCCGCCAGACCCGAACCGTGCAAGGGTTTGTACCCGAGGTAATTGCGTTGATGGAAGATGGGGAGCTGTTCAGCCATACATTCATATCAGGTACTATCATGATCTGCGTTTTGCTGCTTACACACTCATAATACATGGGCCACACCTCGTTTATATCAACCTGTTTGAATGCAACATAATATTGGACCTTTACCCCAGTTAAAACGTAACAAAAAAAAAAAAAAACAAAAGTTGAGAGGTCATATGAGTGTCATGTCCATCAGGGGAAAAGTCCCTACATTCGACACAGATTGTTAGGGTGACTCGTGTCCCTGGAGATAAGATCTCATGTGGAATTATTTGTCATTGACATAAAGGGGAACTCGAGTTTTCGTAGGAGATGAAGTATTCTTAAAGGTGTCACCATTTAAAGGAGTGTTAAGATTTGGCAAGAAGGGGAAAACTTAATCTAGATCATTGGACCCGTCCCTGTCTTGGCAAAATCGGGTGAGTACAGCTTACAGACTGCAACGGCCTCCATCATTGGATAAGTTCATATGTCTTCCATGTGTAAATATAAGGCAAGTGCTGCCGTGATCCGATGCAGGTCATCCAGCATCGGATATGGGTTTAGAACGACACTGGAGTATGAGGGAAAACGATACAGATATTGGAAATATGCAGTCAAGACTCTGAGAAACAAAGAGATCCCTGTGTTCTGAAAAGTTTTATGACAAATCACGGCATTTTGAAGACGCCACCTGGGAACAGGCCCCCCCCCCCCCCCCGCAGAGGATTTGTGGACAAAATATCTAAGTTATTTGCGTCTCCACGACACCCCCCGAACACCCCCTTCGGGACGGAAAATTTTGTTTAAGGAGGGGTGGATGTACACCCGACATTTCGGCCAGGGTGATGTTTTCTGACCATTTTCATGTTCACCCTCTTATTACCCTTATGATTTAAATAATGGTAAGACAAATATTACAAGTGAGTTAAAACTAGGGTGGGTGGCAGTGTAGTAATCTAGAATTGATGGATTAGAAAATAGGAAATGGAAACCTTAAAAACTCATTTATTACCACTGTAGCGAATTCACTCTCGGCGATTTCTTCTCTCCAATTTCTTGCTCTCTTTTGTTTAGGCGACAGACCTTCCCTTTACCGACGGATGGTTCGAGCTTGCTCTTCTCTGCAAAATTCCACCACCAGAGGTATGAAATGACAATGTAGGCCGTCATAGTAAATAGAGCTCTGTTTCAGCCGGCCTGAAGTTCGGATTTTTTTTAGCAGTGGCAGAGTAGTTATGACTTTAACAATCTGGGAGTAGAAAGTCATCCCGAATCAGGATCTGTAGGCATTTTAAGTAACCAACTCGGATGTAATCAATGTTTAAAACCTGTCCACTAGTTTCGGTTTCAGACGCAGTGTGTCAAAACAGAGGCATCCCCGGTGTGAATGACTTTAGCTATAGATCCTAGGATGGTTTATGATTAGACTATTACAGGACTATTGTTTAACTACTGTAATGTACATGTAGTAGGGGAAGAAAGTTTAAGAAGAAACAGGATGCTAGGAATCCAGGGTAAGTGAATGTATAAGATTTCTGGCACTAGGGCCTACACCGAAGGGTATGAGGAAATAACTGAGTGGATAGCTTATGGACTATGATAAATGTTATTCACGATATGAAAGAAGTTGTGGTAAGTTAAATGTAAAGTGACAGTGATGTTTTACTTGTCCTCATGATATGACTTCTCTCTATGAACTTTGATGTATACTGCCTGTGTCACACAGGTAGATAAGGTGCGATATGAATGAGCAACTTGTACCGAGCACCAACATCCAAAAGATTAGGCAGAGAGGGCAAGACTATGTGATGCATGACTCGCGAAATTCTCCACTGGTGGAGGCAGAGGGTTAATGATATGTATGACCGCGACACTCCACTCCGGTGGAGGCCGAGGTAATGATATGTACGACTTCGCGAAATCTCCAATGGTGGAGGCCGAGCGGTTAATGCTAGTATGGCCGCGAAATTCTACACTGGGGAGGGAGGCCGAGAGTGATGTATCATGAGTGCCGCGATGGCAAAGATATGTACGGACTGCTGCGATAAGCAAATGACTATGTACCCTGTCTTCTCCCTCATTTCCTTGCACTAATAAATGTTATGTAAATGATTAAAGATGAACGTGTGAATGAAGAATGTTTATGAACTGTCTCTTAAATTGTGGTCTTAATGTAGAATCTGTCAGCAGCATTCCTAATAAGGCATTAGGATTCTAGTTAAACCTTATGGTTGTTGTAGGGAAGAAGGTTCAGGTGAGGATGTTATGTTCAAAGAGAGCTTAAGGCTGGTTGCTGGGAGGATGTCAAGGTACAGGCGGGACTGGAGAGGCGATTTTTTATGACCCCTGGTTAAGACTCTTATGTTACCGTATGTTAAAGAATATGTTCGTTAAGTATTGGATGAGACTATTTTGAAAACGTTGGAGCTGAACGTCTAGTGGAAGCAAGTGATCATGGGAATGATTATAGAGATTGATAACATGGTCTGTTTGCGTAAGCTTCCGCTATATGCATTTGAATGAGTTGTGTTCTTCTTTCTGTTGGAAGGAGGTCATTTGATGATGTTTCGAGTCTCTACGTACGACGGAAGCTGGACAGAGGTAGGCTTCCGGCTGACGTCATCGGCAGAGGCCGAAGGAATGTTTTGATGGTGTAGTCCTTCGGTTGACTGTCATCGAAGATGCCGAGAGTTGAGAGGAGAGTTAATGTTTGATGGTTTAGTCTTCGGGCTGACGTCCTCGAGATGCCGAAGGGTATATTGTTGGTTGGTGAGTCTGCCGGCTGACGTTCCTCGGAAGATGCGAAGTATGTTGTATGATGGTTAGTCTTCAGGATGACGTCATCGGAAGATGTAAAATGGCTGTTGGTCGCTTAGCGACCGGAAGACGTTTAAAATGTGTTTGTCGCTTAGCGACCGGAAGAGCGTAAAAGGTGTTTTGTCGTTAGCGACCGGAAGATGTAAAATGTGTTTTGTCGTTTTAGCGACCGGAAAGAGTAAAAGTGTTTGTCCGATTAGCGACCGGATGATGTTTTAATTTAGCACGCGATGACCACGTGCCCAACCGGAAGACGTCCTCTATTGAGGTGAGTTAAGCGAGGACACGCGTAATGACGTGATGCCGGACAACTAAATTCTGAGGGTTGTCAACGCAGCAACCCATGCAAACCAGAGTGGTATTAAGTTAATGAGAATTGAGGGCACCCCTCTTTCCCGAATTGTCAAGAAGCAATGACCGAGTCTAATCCTCGACTCTGGAAGCTTGAGCCGATGCGGCGTGGGAAGCGTCGGCACGAGAGGGTTCGTCTTCCTTAATGCTTCTGCGTTTCGATACTAGTTTAAAAAAAATATAGGTTAAATGTGAAAGTCTGTGAGAGATAGTAAGTGAAGTAATAATATAAAAGTCAAGCAAACGATTAATGAAAGAAATTTACGAACACGTGACGGCTCCTGGCCGGGGTCGTTACAGTTATTCATATCATTGTGAAGGGTAAGTTGACCCTGAGATATATTGGATTGTTTTGGATCGTTAAGTTTGTTGGTTCTTGGCATACAAGTTTGATTTGCTTTTGTAGTTGAGCTATTTGTATATTGTCTTCCCCGTATCTATATTGAGAATGTATGCATTAGACTCATTTTATGTTACTAGATAGATGTTCCTATTCATGAGAATATATCTTATGAGGAAGAGTAGAAGAGATTCTTTTTTTTCATGTTTAATGAAAGAACCACAGTGAGGATGATGCAACATGGGAGATCGAGTCAGAGATGTATGTGACATATCCTCATTTGTTTGGTAATGCCATTGAAGTTGTTTTAGATTTCATAGACAAATTTTCTTAAGGAGAGAAAGATATAAAACCTCAAATTAAATTTTAAATTTTGAACAAATATGGTACATTGATGATTTACTTCGCCAGCCATAAATATGAAATTTGATTTTCCATATTAATGTTGTTGATTATGTTGAGGTGATGCAACTAATGAACTTTGTTATATGTTAGAATAATATGAATTAAACATAATTATTTTGACAACTAATAGATTAAGTTGATAAATTTGAAATAATTTAATAGTGAAAATTATCAACGCGTCTCATAAGTTCTTGCAGAGATTTTTTAAGTTATTTTTCAGGATTTCAGTACAAAAGTTTGATCATAGTAAGACAACGACGACCAATCATTGAACACTCTACCTATCATTTTGAAGGTCTAGATCACAACTGATCATAGCACACATGCACTCAATTTGAAAAGAAGTCGATTGGTCGGATGAGAAGTTAATGGACCTCAGAATTGACAGATTGCTCATTATTTGTAAGTGGCCGGTGATTGAACAAGAAAACTAGAGGAGAGGTCAACCGCAAATTGGACTAGTTGTATGACATTTTGGAACACATGAGTTCTGAACAATCGGACGAAGACAATGATCTCACGTGGATTTGATAGATTCAATTTAGACAAAATGTGTTGTTGTCCAACTGAGTAAGCTCATTGCCGAGAGAAGAGGTTACGATTGACCAAATCAAAATCGTGATTGATCGACCATTTGAATTTATCTATAATAAATATACTTTAATTGACCGAGTGAAAGTAGACGTTGATCGACATTTTTCACTGGAGTCAAATAGTGATCAATCACCAACTCAAAATTTGATGCTCGTCTATAAATAGATCTTCATATCTGTTATACAATGGCAATCAGATCTTTGAGCATTCTGTTAGTGATTTTCTACACCCTAACGCAAGTGCACGTGTCGCTAACGAAGTAATAAAGTAAGTAAAAGTCGATCCAAATGTTTTTGTTTTTTCATCACTTTTTACTTTAGGAACTTTGTCTTTTACGTCTACTGTCAAATGTAGTCTTAATTCAACTTGATCTAAATACTCTGTATCTTTGTGATTAATGCATCTTCTACCTGTAAAATATACACGAATCGACAAATATTTGAGAACTTAGATATGTATAAGTAGTATATGTTTAGACATGTCATGCTACTATAAGATTACTTAATTATGTACTATAAAATAGCTAATTATTAGATTTAAAAAGTAAGTATACTTATGCTAATCATTACTAAGGTATGATAAGCGCATCGGATGTTAGTGAGTTGTGATTTCTTCACTTAACAATGACACAATTTATAGACACTCAATGAATGCGATATAATACTAAGCAAATAGACTACGAATTTCTATTGAATAGTAATATGCACAAACTACTTAGCTTCAAAAATTCATATCTCATCTCATTCTGTAGAGGTCTTAGTCTAGTTCGCATAACATTGACCTATGATATGAATATTGTTTGCTAGAATTTCTCTTTTCGCAACTTTGAATAAGATAAATAATTATATCTGAATTTATACTGTAGATGCAATCCTATTACTTTAACGCCTTGAAATCAAGATTAATGTTATGCTCACTTTGCGAACATATATTTATATTTCATTTAATTATCTACATGAATCTGATTTCTAATTCTTATATATGACTATCACGTCTCACATGTGACAATAGCAGTTTAAATTTGCATCGAATCATAAATCTGCCCTATCGACATAAATTACATGTATTACGCCAGATATTACATCTCACAATCTAATTGAAGTCCCATGCTAAATTGTGAACTAATCGACATCTAATGAGAATACTGTATGATTCTATGTTAATATATCTACAGAATATAAAACACGTTAGATGTAGTAACTATACTTGATTATACGACCCCCGAGATATTTATCTTGATACTGCAACGGTGTTAATAGTGACATAGCACTTAATGCCGCTACTTATATACGATTGCTAGTACTATTTAATTCAATTATTCAACACTGCTAGAAAAATTAAATAGTGATATAAGATAATACATGAGCTTGCCGAACGACACAGGGGACTAATATCGTTTGTATTTAAGCACACTACATAGAATTAGACAATATAGTCAGAAATAAATAAATGTTAAAATAACCGTTGGAAATCATTAAGGATCGTTAAGTATATTCAGGCCAATAGGAACACATAGATTAGTTTAACTCTTAGGAATACGTGTAGATTGCTCACGTAAGATAAGCCTAGCTCAGAACTGGACTACTTGCTGCTGAGGTAATAAAGTATCATACTAGAGGATTAGGTTATAGCTAAGCGGAGACAGTGAGATGATTGCAGGCTTTTGCTATACTAGATACGTACTTAAGCTCATGTTATGTAGAATCAACTACACAGGTACAGTAACTCTCGTAGATATGAGCCTATCACGTGTCTATACATCGGTCGTAACCTCTCACAACCACTTAATATACGAGACCTATTAATCCATACATGCTATACATCTTACGATGACAAATGTAGTCATCTGCCCAGATGCATATTCGTTGAAATATTATTATTTTTCATATATTTTCCATGTATTGAATTGTACGTATGCCGACTACGTTACGTCTAATGTCTCTCGACAGCTATACACACACCAGGGATATTGGGATATGGATTTCTATAACGTACATCAAAAGATCTGCCCTCATGCATAATACCCTAGCTATATGTTTAATGGAGCTTCTTTGAGGTAGTTAATTATCCAAATACAAGGTTATGTTATGCCAACTCATGCACCAAGGAATGTACGCAGTAAATCAAAGAATAAATTAGTCAAGTATGCGCGACTGCCAGATATGGAGGTTTACTGAGCCAAACGAAATACTGAAATGATATGACATGTAAACATACACTACCTGTCATGATATGACGCAATGTACTTGAGTATATGACTGAAAAATACATTCGCTTCCGTTCATCTTACTACAGACGTATTATACAGAAATACTCATATACTTATATCTTTTTCACTTTCACGGAGCGAGCACCATGACTATACATCCCATAATCTATCTACTAGAATAGTACTTCTATCTATTCCGGATACTCGTGAACTAAACATCAACATATCGTCGGTCCGATTTTTTAAACTATCAGTAGCTATACATAATGAAAGACACTAGTACGATCTAATGACTGGTTACTTATATTTCGAAGTCATACCTATACTATCGCAATGTGTTATCCACTGACATCACAGATCCTTTATTGATGTCCTTATTCTTTTTAACCGATTAGGACACAGTAAGAGCAACAACTCAACCCTCAGAATATATGCAATCTACCACAACTATGTAACCTGTAAACAGCATTCAGCACAACAATTTCAATAAACAGGTTACTATTCCTTATAAATAGATCCAGTGAGTTTGTAAACATGTCAAATCGTTACCATACATGGCAAATACTCATATAACATGAAAAAGTTAATGCATAATGAAGAAACTAGCGTTATTCACAATACAGCAATATGAAAACCACTGTTCATAACATAGTGCTTGTATGAAAATTCTCAACATACTTAAATGAGCTGGGTTACCCTCTTTTTTTTGTTTTTTCTTTTTTTTTCTTCCCAAGTTTATAGGCACATTCATTTCAGAAACCAACAGAGAGCAAGCTAACCGACAATATAATCCATCTATGCGAGCATCAAAGATGTTTGTATACCAAGTTCGCACGACATGAGAGAATTAAGTGCCTAAAACAAGAACACATCTATTCGTCAAGTGGTATGAAGGCTAGGGGAATTCAACTGCGAGTATCCTCAGAGACCGACATCGACAAAGAGCGCACGTTATGGCTAGAGGTGGTAATGCGAAGTATAGTCATTGATCTAATTTGAGTAATAGATGATGAATTGGCTGGAATAATAGAATACTACGACAATCGATGTTGCCATAATATACTACTGTCGTTATTGTAGCAGCGTCAGAATTGCAGTACAGCATTTGACGAGAGAATATGCAAAACTGAAAATACTTGATATTTTCCCCCCCAAACGATTGGATACTCAACCATATTTTTGGCATGTCACAATATGGCAAGTTGGTATGATTGTGTGGGGGTCTTCTGGTTAGTACTTAAATCAAATAAGAAAGGATCACTCTCCTATGTATTTTATCAATTAAATGCGACAGACTGTAGGACATCGCTCTTTCTTTGTTTTTTATCATTGTGACTACTCTTTAAGACATCACTTAGGTCTAACTTCTTACATGCCCCTCAGCCAATTAGGGGTAGCCGAAACGATTCTTCACTTTCACCACCACTGTGTATAATCCTTTATCTATCGCAGTAAGTATGACAATATAGAGTTAAAATTTGTTTCTAGGGAGCTGTCATTGATGTCTTGTATTCCCCCTTTTATCCCCCCCCATATGAATGATTAGTATCCCTATAGCGTTCCATGTCCCTTGGGTGCCAACGTAGGGAAGATGATCAATTCTCTTCTCAATATGAAATCGGATATCTAGAATACACAGTATTTATGACTCGAGTTATCATGGCGATAGGGATTTTTAGTTGATTGCAGCCTTAATATTTAGTTGTCTTTGAATAATGTTTTAGACACTCTCACCTAGTGTTCAAAAGTATTCTATGAGAGCTCAATATTCAGTTCGATAGCAATTGACTGTATACTCATGTCCGTACATTGGAAAGTCATATTCAGGTACAGTTCTTATCAGAGTGAGCAGATGAAACTCTTATTGGATGGCCGTTATGACAACCTCAAATATTCCATCACAAAGAGGATATCGCCTACTGTGTTTGTAGACTGATAGGCCCCGAAGATAGGTACAGTGCTGAGTAATACTTAATACGCTTCACCCCTTCCCCTTTACTAACTGAACACCCCAGCACCCCACCTCAAGACCCGCTTCTTACACAATTGCGCATATCTTGGATAAGCCATGCAGTTTATAGTTTTAGCAACTACGGATCGCTGCATATGAAGTACGGCTCACCTACTCACAGTGCTATGACAAGTATCAGTAATCCGGAATTCTCTTACATAAAATCTTGTAGATATATAACTGGATGTTTTTAATAATGCGTTTCATTGTCTTAAGTCAATGTATATGTGAAGCTACTTTTTTAACTACGCAAAACTCAAGTAGATATGTATTGTAGTGAATGATCGTAGTATGTTAAACTAGCGATTAGCGGGGGTATATGCCAGTGCAGATTCCCTATTATCATCACCATACGTAACCTTCAGGACCGCAGTCCTTATGTTACTCATCTTTCACAGACATGTACCCATCGAGATAGATTATATCATTATTACACATTGTATTCTACTAATTTGTATTTAACTAATCGCTATAAATATGGCATACTATGTAGGAAGACAAGTATGGGTCTTGAGTATAGCCATAGCTGTGAAGAGTTCCTAGAATCGAGTTCTGAGATTGTTAAGCTCCGTCCTAGTATAGAGTTCTTGTATTTTATTCCTGCTCGCTACATCCGTTCTATTAAAATCCTCTTCACCCTCCCAAATACACGATTGCTTAATTTACTTTCCTTTGTGTCATAACTTTGCTGAATATTAATAAGTACATAGGTTTCGTGTTGTTGGTACAATGTGTTTACTATAACCTTGATGCTGATAAAATTCCTGAAGAAGAAGGAAATAATGAGCAATAGTGTGCGATGAAGTACTTCTCAGTACCCGGATAATTGGACTTATACCTCTATCCAACTTAGCGTAGTCTATCTATGTAAAAGTTACTAGATACGCTAGAGACCTTGTCTGTCTTGTACGAGAACTGGTGTGGAACAAACACTACAGCCATGAAGTGATCTATTTCATATCGACCTCATCATATATATGCTCCAACCAACCCTATACTATCTCAACAGGCCATACACCATATATAATAACATTAATATTTTGCTAATTTGTGGAACCTGTTGGGATTTTTTTTTTTTCTTCTTGTTTTTTTGTTGTGCTGATACACTGATAGCCCTAACATCCTTACAATCACGAATTTTGTGCTCAAGAAAGTTTGCAGTGACGTAGTGAATGATGGTTCTAGGCTATATGCATGTTTTGACATCATGTACTCTAGACTGCATACGCTGCATCCTGAAGATTGTGCCTCTAGATTGCATTCTGGTGAATTATAGCTTCGACTATTAGACATCTATTCAGCGCAGTAGGCATAGCTTCTTTGTATGCGCAATAGATACCTGATTAGCTGTTCACGTATCATACTCAGTACGCTCCCAGAGTGTATATTGGTGTTCTATTCATAGAGTGTATGTCACAGATAGTGAAGAAACTTCAGCAACTCTGACGATGTTCACTCATCAGTGTAAGAAGATGATGAACACAATTTCTTAGTCTAAGGACAAGTCGATGGCAAATAGGCATCACTAAATATGAATATCCAATCACTAGAGAGCTCAATATGGTGTCTCTGAAGGTACACGAGGCGTGCGACCCATGAGAGCATGTGGTTATTAGATGTAAATGAAGATTGGTTTACATATGTAGTGATTCGTTATAACTTCATAGCTCATCTCGACCGCATGTGCCTGAATAGCGTCCAATAGTATCTTGGTGCGTTCAACTTGTCTCTTTTCCTACAATATGTAGCTACAGATCGACTCGCATGCCTTTGACATAAGGTGACTACTTAGTACAATCAACCAGCCCAAAGCTAAGCAACATCAGTTATTCTACATGTGCTACCACATCAGTTTTTGTTTTTGTCGTGCATAGACTTGTTCTGTCGTGTTTGTTTGTAGAAAGATTGTTCTAGCCAGGGACTGGATGCACTCTGTACAGAGCGTTGTGTATAGATCTCTCATTGATCGAAAAACTGAGAAGGTATGCAATTTTGCTCCTAACTGTCTGACTGGACAATGATCCAGGGTATATGACCAGAGCATTTGGGCCCAACGTCAGACGCAAACATCAGCCCGAATCACGCGAAGCGGGAGATCTCTGCAATGCTATACACTGTTTGAGTTTGTCGAGCGTATTATGCATCCCCCATCGACCCCGCTCCCTCAACCCCCCCGCCCCAGCTGTCATGCCTCCCCCATTAATTGGCTTGGATAAGTTCTGTCTAGTAATATATAGAGATATCAGAGCAGTACCGTGTTTACTTAGCGGGACATATTTGATTAGATCATCAGTGAATACATCTCTATGAGAGATCTTGTGACTGAAATTCCTAGAACAGGATGCGAGCACAGTTTACTAGCAATCCAACTAGCGCCGTAGCTAGTACTTCGGATCCGACGACACGGTTGTTTTTCGTGCCTATATGTGCTTTCAATATGGCAAAAGATTATGTAGTCGATGTATTGTAATGAATGTCCCCCAACGTGCTGAAATGTATCATTCAGTAAGTTGTAGCCTTCTAGAGCCATAGATTACAGCTTGGTAATATTAGATTGTGTTCTCAGGAGATTCTCTGTCGAAACCAAATCGATTAGACGTAGAATAAGATTTAAGACAAAAATGATGTTTCATGAAAGTAAGGGTTGGAGTGCAAGGGTAAGGGAGGTTGAGGGTTATAAATTAGTAATTCACAGGAAATTCAAATTGCAATGACAACCACTTAATATCCCTATACTCCAGTTACTTAGCATGTTTAAATCTGGCTCCAGATCGTCACGATCGTCTGATAACGATGAGGCTTAGGACACTCTCTACTCTTCATGCACCGTTTGCTTACCTACTTCACTACACCTTCATCATACAACTCACGCCAATGACCTGTCCCATCCATTATCTGAGTCTGTCTTATCAGATTCATGTGTCCATGTCTCCTTTGTGCAGACAACAACCCTCTCGGAATTAGGAAAGGTAGTGTGTATTCTTGTGGTCTTATACCGTATTCAACTTATTACCACCCCTAATTTGCACGTGATCTCTTTGTGATGTTTCGGTACCATCCGATAACAAAATCTCATAGTTGTATTGTCCCATGGCCACTTCCCGGGACCTGGTAAAGGTTGCAATGTTCCAGCAGGCCTCTGGTGTTCAGCTTTGACTTGCTGGCAGACCAGACATGACTCCACGTACTCCGCCACACTTCTCTTCATACCTGCCCACCAATAATGTTGCTTGAGATCTCTGTACATTTTCGTACCTCCAGGATGAACAGAAAGTCTGGAGGAATGTGCCTCAGATAGGATTTCCTTTCTAAGTTCAGTATCAGTAGGAACAAACCACCTATTTCGAAACTTGAGAATTCCATCAGCTGAGTAGTTGAAATCCGACTTGTTAGTAGAATCTATGCATAACTTATACTTATTGCATTCGGTGTCATTCATTTGAACTTCCTTTATTCTCTCCAAAATAGTTGGCCTCAAAGATATGGCCGAAAGCATGACTGACACACTAGACACAGCTTCCAGGTTAAATCTTTGGAATTCTGTCTCTAAAGCTATCGGTATTTCTAGAATCAATGCAGAGACTGAAGGAGTCACTCTACTCAAAGCATCCGCCACCACATTCGCCTTGCCAGGGTGGTACTTAATCTCGAAATCATAATTTTTGACAAACTCTAACCACATACGTTGCCTCATATTCAGTTCCTTTTGCGTAAAAATGTATTTCAGACTTTTAAGATCCGAAAATATCTCACAGGTTTGTCCATACAGGTAGTGCCTCCAAATCTTTAATGCAAAAACCACAGCAGCTAATTCTAAGTCATGTGTGGGGTAATTCTTTTCGTGTACTTTTAACTGCCTAGAAGCATAAGCTATAACCTTTCCATCTTGCATCAAAACACAACCAAATCCAACCTTGGAAGCATCACAATAAATACTGAATTTACCATTTTCGACAGGAAGAGTTAAAATTGGGGCACTGGTTAGTTTCTGCTTTAAGGTCTGGAAACTGGATTCACATTTATCAGTCCAATTATACCTCACATTTTTCCTTGTTAACATAGTAAGGGGTGTGGCAATCTTTAAAAATCCCTCGATGAATTTCCTATAATATCCTGCTAATTCAAGAAAACTCCTGATATCTGTAGCATTCTTCGGTTGGGGCCATTCCTTAACAGCTTGAACCTTGGCTGGATCAACAGATATCCCATCTCCAGAGATCACATGACCAAGAAAGTGAACTCTGTCTAACCAAAACTCACACTTAGAAAATTTGGCATAAAGTTGGTGCTGCCTCAGCAATCCTAACACCAAGTTCAGGTGTCCTGCATGCTCCTCCTTAGTTTTAGAATAGATTAGGATGTCGTCTATGAATACAATGACAAACTTGTCCAAATACTCGTGAAACACCCTATTCATAAGATCCATGAAGGCTGCTGGAGCATTTGTCAAACCAAAAACTCATAATGTCCATACCTTGTGCGAAAGGCAGTCTTTGGGATATCTTTAGATTTAACCTTCAACTGGTAATAACCGGATCTAAGGTCAATTTTAGATAAAACTGTTGCACCCTTAAGCTGATCAAATAAATCATCAATCCTCGGCAGTGGATACTTGTTCTTGACAGTTAGCTTATTCAATTCCCTATAGTCTATGCACATACGCATTGATCCATCTTTCTTTTTGACAAAAAGGACTGGTGCACCCCATGGTGAAAAGCTAGGGCGTATGAACCCCTTCTCCAACAAATCCTCTAACTATTTCTTCAATTCTTTAAGTTCTGTTGGTGCTAGTCTATATGGATTCTTAGATACAGGCTCAGCGCCGGGGTAAACATCTACCACAAATTCAATTTCCCTATCTGGTGGCAAGCCAGGACGGTCATCTAGAAATACTTCTGGAAAGTCTTGGACAACTAAAACATTTTTGGGGCTTGATTTTTCTACTAGTTGTGTGTCTAAAACACTGGCCAAAAAGCACAAATACTCTCTGCAAGGGGAGGGTCTACAACTAACAGAAGTCATTACAGTCATTTCCTTACTCTTCTTCAGGGCCTGGAAGGTATGGTTTAAACCACTAGGGGGTTGAAAACTAACAATTTCAGTTCTACAATCTATTGTGGCATAATGTTTAAACTACCAATCCATTCCTAGGATCACATCAAATCTCATTATGTCCATAACAATGAGATCAGCAGGCAAATTCATGTTCCCTACTAACACCACACTATCAGGCATCATTTGACTGGAGTGCATGTGCTCACCAGAAGGTAATGCTACGTTAAACACATGCTCAGAAGGAGTAAACCGTACATCTAACTTATCAGCAAATGCAGAGGCTATAAAAGTATGCGTTGCACCCGAATCTATCAAAGTAAAAGCAGGTACAGAGTTAATCAATATGGTACCTGACACTACAGCAGGCTGGTCCTCGTCACCTGACTCCATCATGGAGAATATTCTTGGCTTAATCTTGACAGGGCCACCCTTCAAAGCTGGGCAGTCTCTGTTGACATGGCCAACCTTGTTGCAATGGAAACATCGAACGATCCGGGGCTTTGGGCAATCCTTGTACAAGTGTCCAACCTCTTCTCAGTTGAAGCACTTACCCGATGCAAATCTACACTCGCCCGAGTGATTCTTCAAACACTTTGGGCACTGAGGAGACGTCTTGGTATCTGGTACCTTCTTTCCCATCCCGTGGCTGTGCTGGCCTTCATTGGACCTCTTCACTACTCTCTGCGGCGGTGGTTGAACAAACTTTCTCGGGGTTTCCTTAAGCCCAGCACATTTCAATTCAGCTTCTTCCACCTCCAATGCTGTGGACACAACATCACTGAAGGGCAAACCTTTATAACCCGAAAACTTGACCCCTCTGTACATTTCTGGTTTCAGTCCATTCATGAATTGAAACACCTTATCTTCATTTCGGTGAACAAGGTGTCCGGCGAACCTGGACAGAGACTCGAATTGTCTAACGTATTCTGCCACAGACCCTGTCTGCTTCAAGTTCAAAAACTCTACCTTCTTTGCTGCCTGGACTGTGCTATTAAAATATTTCTCATAGAAGGTGTCCTTGAACTGCGACCAAGACATCACTGAGACATCGGTGGCGGTCTCGATTGTCTCCCACCAAAGTTGAGCATCACCAGTAAAATGGAACGTGGCCAACATGACTTTGTCTCCTTCACCAACATTGGCACACCTGAACAAACTCTCAATTTTCCTAAGCCACTCCTCGACGACAATAGGATTGGATGACTTTCCATCAAATGTGGGCGGCTGAAGTCTTCGGAATCGGTCTCCTGAATGCTCATTGCTAGAACCTGAGTTGGCACTCCCTTGTACCTCTCGGTTCAGTAACACTCCTAACTGATCGGACTGCTGATGTACTAAGTCTGTTTGCTGACGTACCAAATCTGTCAGTTGTCTAATAACACTAGGTTCCTCCTCACTCCTCAAGTTTGGCATTTCTTTCGGTATCCTAGGTCTTCCTGGGCGTCTGGCCATTAAACTGACTTCCTGTACAAGGTTAACTATGTTCATAAATATCTAATTACTGGGGCTAACATAAACACTTACAGTTGTTGGAGTACTTCCACGCGACGATTGGCTCTGATGAGTAATCTTTTGAACGGTTTAACTGAATGTCTCTGATACCACACTGTAACGCCCCGAGTTATCTGAACCCGGTTCATCACACAATGCACGTACGTGACTAAAAATTTCAACCGTAAAAAAAAAATAATAATAAAATACTTGCATCGGAAATCGTTTAAGCAAAAATGGAATTAGACAAAGTCATAAAAAAAATATTAAAATAATCGTTGAAAATATAAAGGAGTAATCGGCCAATGGGAAATAAAAGTTTAAATTGAAATACTTGAGATGTCACGGAGGTCAAACGGATCTGCCGATTAATAAAGTCAACGGAAGAAGCGGAGACAGAGAATAGAAGGCTTCTGCCGATGACGTCAGCCAGATGAAAACAAAGGTCATCTCTCGGTAGACTGTATCTACCGGTGACTAAACGACAAAATACACTCTACATCTTCCGATGACGTCAGCCAGATGATTTCCTTCATCCGATCGACTTTGTTCTACATCCACCGGTGACTAAACGACAAAAGTCCCCCTACATCCACCGATGTCGTCAGCACGCATCTGCCGATGAGTTTACTGAGACATCATCCGATAGACTTAAACCTACACCTTCCGATTGAGTAAACTGCATACGCCGATCACTAAACAACAAACTCTCTACTTATATCTTCCAATTGACACATGACTATAACCCGACATCTACCGATAGACTTCATCTACCGATAGTGAACAAAACAACATCTTCCGATAAAACAAGCTACATATACCGATCACTAAACGACATATTTCATTCTATATCATCTGATGGCTTCCACTGAAGACATCTTCCGATAGACAACAGAACAACAACTCAACCTTCAGAAAAGAATCTACTCACTTCACTGAAACCATTCAAAACATTTGAAACCATTACATTACTAAAAATCCAGTGAGTGTAAACATTAAATTCCAACAGAATACTATTAACAGGAAAATCTCGAAATCGTATTCAAAACATAGAAACCACTACTGTCATGAAAACTCAACATACTTAAATTGAAACACTGTCAACTAAACTTTCACACCAACAGACATCAGTTAATCCGCCTCATCAGCATACCAGTTCGAGACAGAGAAGTGCTCCTCCAACCCCATCTATTCGTCAGTAAACTCAGGGAATTCACCTGCAGTATCCTCAACACCTACATCACAAAACTTATCTATTAGCCTAATGCTAAGTAAGTAAAGCAGTAATGAAATGAATTGCTGAAACATAAATTCCTAAACATGCAATTTCTACTTTCTCATCTCAGTTGCATACACATACGTTCATAAACTGATCTGATCCCTTGGTTCCCTTGGGAGTGGGATCAATTCTCCCAATGTCATACATCCACTACTCGATTAAGGGGCGGATGAATTCCCTTAATAGCTGATCTGATCCCTTGGTTCCTTTGGGAGTGGGATCAATTCTCCCAATATCATACATCCTCTACTCGATTAAGGGGCGGATTAGTTCCCTTAATAGTTTGTCTGTCACATTCAGTTCATAGCTTACCATTCTTACATGGAAATTCATTTTCGTAATCTTTCAAAAACATGATGCATGACATACAAAATCATTCACAAGATGCATAACCCTACTGTTTTGTGATGTAGGCCCGAAGGCACATGCATACTTTACTTACCTGGCTCTCTTGGAAATGCTCGGTTACAACTACTCCAGAAGCTCGCTCACCTAAAGTCATGACAATACATTAATCCAACTCTTACTAAACCTTACCAAAACTCAATAATATGTTTGAGAAAATTGATTTGAAACTCTGCTACCCGTGCATTCCCATTTATCACCAAGAACCTGAACCCACCCTTAATCACAGAAACCTCGAAATCTTCACATTGTATTCTCTCAGTAAACTAATCGCTAAAATGCAAGAAAACAAGACTTACCTAAGTTGAAGGAGAATCGGGCGAGAGAATCGCCTAGAGAGTTCTACTGCTCGAGCTGAAAACTGAAAGAGGGAAATAGGGAATAGTGGCGGCTACTCTCACTGGACTTTTCCTTAAATAGGTTATCCACTATGTAAAATTCTAATTACCATCATGCCCTCTCCTGATCATTTATTAACCTAATCATTAACTCCCCCAACCCTTCTATAAAAGTACATCATTAATAATAAATTAAATTTTGGTTCAATGGAACCGGGTGCTACAATCTTACCTAACCAAGATTAAAAAAGTTTAGCCTAAAATCATAATGGTAAAAATAGAAATAATAATATTCATAAAAACATCAACAGTAGAAGAGAAGAAGAAGAAAGCTAAAAATTGTCGTCAATTCCCTTGCTGCAGATCCAGAGCTCCCCCTAATAATAAAAAATCCTCTCTTTTATAATTTCTTCTTCTCCTCGTTCTGCATGTCATTCTTTTCTCTCTCCACTCTGTTCCTTTATTTTCTCCTTCTAATCCACTGATTCCCTTGATCAATGACTTATAATTATGATAAAATCTTCTTGATTTGCTCTATTTTATCGTCCACTCTTCTAAGTCGTCTGTTGTATTTTATGCTGCTCTTTCATCCGATTACTGTTCTGTCATTCGTTTTCTATCATCCCTTCTTTTATTTCTCGACTACCATCTGATTGCTGCTCTGTCATCCGATTGTCATTTGTCATCTGTTTTCTGTCATCCATTTTCGTTTTCGACCGTTCTTTTTCTATCGTTTTCTGTTTTGTCTACCGCTTTCTCTATCAACCATTCTCTGTCATCCAATTTTTATATCATCCGATTCTATGTCATCCGATTATATCTACCATTCTCTGTCATCCGATTCTTTCTACTGTTTCTGTCATCCGATTGGCCTCCTTTCTCTTCATTCAAATCTGGATCCCTTGATTTGTGGCTTCTCTTTCTTCATAATTCTTCAGCATCTGAATTGATCTCCCGCTATTAAGTTTGCGTTCAAATAAGAAAATATAAAATTCGAATTAATGATGAAAATCTGCTTTTAATAGATAATATGCATGAAATATATTAAATTTAATCAAGGCAATAATGTTGTAGTATTATGTAGCAATTGTAGTAAATTTCTACCAATTTCTTCTTGCATTCACTCAATTCATATAAGTTCTTTCAATTTAAAATGGTATAAAATAACTCTAATTTAAGAGTTATCAAATACCCTCAAACTTAAACCATTACTCGTCCTCGAGTGATGCAAAACAAATTCAATTAAAAAATAAATAACCTCCCAATGTAACATTATCCAATGCAATGTAATTTCTAAAATATTTCAAAACTCGTAAATTTTTGAAAACTTTCACTATCACAATTAAAAGCAATCAATATAAATTTATTTCCCAATAAACTAATTTTTCAAAGTGTGTGTGTGCTCTAACTCTTCTTTAATTGCTAAGTTCAACCATCAAAACTAAACATCACAATGAATATAATAGAATATCAATTCTTCAATGTTTTTCTTAAGTCCATTAGCTTTCAAAGGTTTTTTTTTATATAAATATAAAACACAACTAAGCAAGGGGGATATAAAATTTTTATATTGACTTTCTCTATAAGTCACACTACCTTTTTACGCGATTGACAACATTGGTTATGAAGGCCTCCGGTTACTCAGTAATGTCACTTAAAGATACATACTCATATAATAGATGAGTATAGTCAATAATTATGCAACGGAGTTCCTCCCAAAGTTCCTCTAATTTATTTCTGCCCATCGAGTATCCAAACGGCTCACTCGAAATTGAAAATAGATTAGGAAATTACAATTTTTTTCTTTTTTTTAAATTTTATTTATAACCCCAAA
This sequence comes from Begonia masoniana, assembly GCA_022432975.1. Classification (NCBI taxonomy): domain Eukaryota; kingdom Viridiplantae; phylum Streptophyta; class Magnoliopsida; order Cucurbitales; family Begoniaceae; genus Begonia; species Begonia masoniana. Next base: position 43,009,126 of record CM039503.1, on the reverse strand, counting down.
CTTATTATTTTAATATTCTGTTTTTTTATATAGGAAACCTTTTATTTCTAATTTCCTTCGTCTAACGTTGAATTGTTGTCATCTACCTATAATTGTAAAGTCTAGTCATGATGATATTCTTAAGCAATTAACAGGAGTTTGTGTGTTAGGAGAAATCAGCTCACGAGAATAAATCTTCATTAATTTCTAATAATATGTGATAATGATATTATTCAATAACTTACTTCATTAGGAGATATTTGAAAATTGTATTGTTCTGATCCAAAAACTAAGCAACCAAGAAAACTAATTAAACATCAAACTAAATTAAACATCCAAGAAAACTAATTAAATATCAAACTAAATTAAATAGCCAGGAACTAATTTCTCCTCTACCCATTCTATGTTGTTACCCCCAAACTTAAAAATTGACAGTGTTTCCACTGCCACTATAAAATGAAGTCCACATAATCAACATAAAAAAAAATAGAACAAAATGAAGCAAGGGGTTAGGACTTCCCTGTTATTATTCTTCTTTCTCGGATTTAGAATCTGAGATGTTAAGTATTGCTGTTGGGAATCGGGAAAGATGGGAGATGGGTCCTTTTCTTTCTTGTTTAAACTTGTTGCCAATGCTCGATCCTTTAATTAACGCTCCAAAACAGTTTACTCTTGTGCTTTAGACTCTTCCGGGATTCTGACATTCTATGTTGTTGAATCTCCTGAATATGAAGTTGCTGCTTCACTGTCTCAATGTCATGTTTGTGCCATTCTAATTTGGTATGCAAAAACTCGAGACTATCAGGTATTTTCTGCTAGAAATTACTACTGTTGGATGATGCTGCTGCTGTACTTGTAGCATTTGGATGGTGTCGTGGTTCTTCTTCCTCATCAGTGCCCTCTCCCCCTGTTTTATTGAGGGCAATTCTTTTTACTGCTAATGGGGTGATGCCTGGTGCAGGAGCAAGTTTTCTTCCTGTTCATCGTATATTACTCCCACAAGTTCACACAGACCTGATATCAGAGAAGGAAACAAAAACTACCCCCTTGACTTCAACGCATTAACACAAATATTTCTATATATAATTGTACCAATATTAAAGCATTTCTTAGTTAAAATACAGTAAATCAAAACTACTCGTTCCCTTGTTACATGTTGTCCATGGGAGGAAGGGAATAATCTGCTCTTAATAAAGTGGTACCAAACCTTGGCTGCCAGTAATAATGTAATTCGAGGGAGGGAGAATGACCCCGTCTTAGAAATAGCCCATTCAGTCTCTGGTTCTGCGATTTCCTTCAATACGGCCTTCAGAAATGGTGGAGAACGATTGTCCGCATGAATGTAAAACTCATCCTCTACTTCGTCTAACTCGTAGAAGGAGTTTATTGCGGCTGGCAAAATTTTTACCTGTCGTTTTTTGACCCGGACTATCTCGGGTAGCTCGCCATCAAAGTTGGCATAGAATTCTCAAACTAATGGCATGATGATCTCTTCTGGCAGAGCACAAATTTTGTCCATCGGCATTCTTGAATGATTGACGAGACATAGGTCGGGTACCCCTTGTAGGTGCCTTCTGAAAAAACAATTCTTATTTCCAGAGCAAACGATTTTTTTTGTCATACCTTGATCATACTGAAGCTTTGCTGTGTCATATATGAATTCTAGCTTGCACAAATATTCAGCAGCTTTTCATCCAGTGCTCTTAGGTCTCATGATTGTGTTGGTGTCTTTAAAAGGGAAGAGAAACTTGAAAATAAGAGCCAAGATTCTAAAGGATTGCTGCAGCGGCACTAGGGCTTCGGGAGAGAAAAGTAGCAAATTTTTTATCTAGTCAGTAAGGCAAACATGTTAAACTCTAAATTTGTAAATAGCATAAAATAATTAATTAAACAGAAGTTATTTTACCTAACATTTTATTTTAATTATATGTGACGCCACAGCAAACATCGTAGCATCACCATTATTTTAAACGAAAAATAAATGCAAAGAAAAAGGATACTAGATATTAGGTTGCCTCCCAATAAGCGCTTGATTTTACAATCATCAGCCTGACTTCTCCATATGTCACTTTTATTTGCTGTCCTCGAGAGTAATTGAGGCAATTTCTGTCAATTTTTCTCCATGATAAAGCTTTACTCTCTGACCATTTACCTTTAAATTTCTGCCACTTTTTCCATGATTTCAAATGGTCCAGACCATCTAGATTTAAATTTACCTGGAAACAGCTTCATTCTTGAGTTGAAGAGTAACATCTTTTGTCCCTTCTCAAAAACTCTTTGCTGAATTTTTTTATCATGCCAATTTTTTACTTTCTCTTTATAAATCCTTGAATTTTCGTAACCTGCCATTCTTAATTCTTCTAACTCTTGCAACTGTAAGAACCGATTCCTTCCTGCTTGCTGTAAATCCAAGTTCAACATTTTCAATGCCCAGAAGGCCTTGTGTTCTAACTCTATAAGTAGATGATAAGCTTTTTCATAAATCATGTTGAATGGAGTAGTGCCCAGAGGAGTCTTAAATGCTGTTTTGTATGCCCATAATGCATCGTCGAATTTCAGTGACCAGTCTTTCCTGTTCGGATTCACCACCTTCTCCAGAATCCGTTTCACTTCCTTGTTAGAAACTTCTGCTTGACCATTACTCTGAGAATGATATGTTGTAATCACCTTATGTCTAACTCCATATTTACTTAATAAACCAGTGAACGCTCTGTTGCAAAATGAGATCCACCATCACTAATAATCGCTCTGGGAGTGTCAAACCTTGTGAAGATATTTTTCTATAAAAACTTCATAACACTCTTCCCTTCATTGTTTGGCAGTGCTGCGGCTACTACCCATTTAGAAACATAATCAACAGCCAAAAGTATGTATTGGTTTCCATGAGATGCTGGAAAAGGTCCCATGAAGTCAATTCCCCAGACATCAAAGACTTCGATCTCCAAGATGTTGGTCAGTAGCAGCTCATGTTTTCTGGATATGTTCCCTGTTCTTTGGCATCTGTCACAATTCTGAACAAAATTGTTAGCATCTTTAAGAGTGTACGCTAGTACAAACCTGATTGCAAAACTTTTGTTGCAGTTCGTGTTCCTCCATAATGGCCTCCATATGATGCTGCATGGCATTGCTGCAGCACTTGGTTCATTTCTTCCTCTGGTATACATCTTCGTAGCAACTAATCCGTGCACTATTTGAAGAGGAATGACTCATCCCAAAAATATCGTTTCACATCTTTCAAGAACTTCCTTTTCTGCTGATAATCTAGGTCGAAAGGGATAATATCACTCACAATATAATTAACAAAGTCTGCATACCAAGGCGCTGGAGACACATCCAGTTTCAACATTTGTTCATTTGGGAATGTTTTCTTGATATTTTCTCCAAGTTGCTGTTCGCTTACATTTTCCAATCTAGATAAATGATCTACAACTTGGTTTTCGCATCCCTTTCTATCATGGATTTCTAGATCAAACTTCTGAAGCAGTAACACCTAGTTGATTAGTCTTGGTTTAGCATCCTTCTTAGCAACCAAATACTTGATTGCTGCATGATTGGTATATACAATAACCTTGGTTCCTATCAAATATGCTTTAAACTTATCGAATGCAAACACTACTGTCAATAATTCTTTTTTAGTAGTTGTGTAGCACCCAGTTTCGTTTAACCAGTTTACTTTATTAAATTATAGTGAATATTTTAAGGATGGGATTGAGAGGTTTAATGATTAGGTTAATAAATGAGTGAGTAAGGGCATGGTGGTAATTTGAGATGATATACTGGATAACGTATTTAATGGAGGGTTCAATGAGGTTTAGCCGCCACTGTTCTCTCATTTTTCCTTTCTCGGTATTCAGCTCAAACTCAGCAGAGCTCCAGGCGATTTTCCCCTCCGACCTTCATTTCTCGGACTAGGTAATTCTTTCCTTTTTGTTTTCTTAAGATCTGAGTGGCTAGATAGCAGATGAGTGCAATGTATGTACCTTGTTAATGCTGTGAGTGAGTTGAGCTCGGGTTTAGTGTTGAGCTGAGAATGTACGATGACCAGAGCTTCCAAACTAGCTCCTTAGGTTTCGGAATGATATAGGATAAGGCTAGTGATGATCTAATCGGTATTCTGCTTATGACATTAGGTGAGCAGGACTTCCAGTGTAGTTGAAACCGAGCGATTTCCAGGAGACCAGGTAAGTAAAGTTTGCTTGTGTCTTTGGGCCTACATCAAAAAACATTAGGGTTTGTTTGCTGGAATGTGTTGGTATGTCATGCATCATGTTTTAAAAAGTATACGAAAATGAATTTGAATGCATGTTGGCATGGTAAGGATTGAACATATTGAAACAGCTATGTGAATCAGTTTTACTGTTAAGGGAATTTATCCGCCCCTTAATGAGACAGTGGATATTTATACTTTGGGAGAGTTGATCCAACTTCCAATTTCACAGGAGGATCTGAACATGTGAATCAGATTTACTGTTAAGGTAATTTATCCGCCCCTTAATGAGTCAGTGGATGTTTATACTTTAGGAGAGTTGATCCAACTCCCAATTTCACAGGGGGATCTGAACAGAAACGATGAATGAACAACTGAGATGAGAAAGTAGAAATTGCATGTTTAGGAATTCATATTTTAGTATTTCATTTCATTACTACTTTACTTACTTAGCATTAGGCTAATAGATGAGTTTTGTGATGTAGGTGTTGAGCAGACTGCGGGTGATTTCCTTGAGTGCACTGATGAATAGATGTGGTTGGAGGAGTACATCCATGTTTCGGCCTGGTAAACTGATGAGGCGGATTAACTGATGTCTGTAGTTGGAATGGTTTAGTTGACAGTGTTTCAATCTGAGTATGTTAAGTTTTCATGACAGTAATGGTCTTTAATATTTTGAATACGTTTTGAGATTTTCTGATGATAGTATTCTGTGGAATTTTAAATATTGGGTTCTTACTGGATTTGAGTAATGCAACGATTTGAATTGCTTCAGAATGGTTTCAATAAAGTGAGTAAATTCCTTTCCGTAGTTAGAGTTGTTGTTATGTTCCCTGTCGGTAGATGAAGTCTATCGGCAGATGTTGTGTTGTTAATCTGTTCTCTATCGGAAGATGTCCTCAGTGGAAGCCATCGGATGATACAGAATGTAATTTGTCGTTTAGTAACCGGAATATGTAGCTTGTCTTACCGGTGGATGTGTGATAAAGTCGATCGGATGAATGAATCATCTGGCTGACGTCACCGGTGGATGTGTGATAAAGTCGGTCGGATGAATGAATCATCCGGCTGACGTCACCAGTGGATGTGTGATGAAGTCGATCGGATGAATGAGTGTAATACCCAGCTTGTACGGATTTCAGATATAATATATTATATTCATATTTTGTTATATAATGGCATTTTTGGTAATTATGTCAAATTAGGTCCGTTTCCCGAAAAGAAAGCGTCATTACGATCCTAACAATTAATAGAATTTTAAGAAAATTATGGAAATTTTCGGAGATTAAACACTATATTCCTAGCAATTAAGCTTTTCATAATATGAAGGACGTTTTAGTAAAAATAGTAAACGAAGTCCAAATTGTGAATGGACAATTTTAGTAAATCCCAAATAATAAGTTGGACTTGTTGGTGAAATTAGGAGGTTTGGTGAATCCGAATAGTTGGACGATTAACGAACCGAATGACGAAACAAAATAGAATTAAGTGCTAAGGGCAAAACGGTAATTTGCAAAGTAAATTTTTATTAAAAACCTTAAACTCTTTCTTCCTTCTTCATTTTCACGCCAGAGAACATTTCTTCTTTTCCTTCTCGCGATCTCCTCTCTGCCCGCGACAAACCCTTCGACGCCGACCTCCGTTTTCTCTTCCGATCGTCTCGTTTTCTTCACGCTTCCTCCTCCAATCAACGTTCTAGGTATGAACCTACAATCTTAGAGCTTCTATTTCGATATTTACGGCGTTTTAGGCAATTAGGGTTTCGAGAATCTTTCGTTAAAAACGCAAATTAGAGTTCGTAATTAATAGGTTAGCCGTGATTAAGTATATATTGCACGTATTTGACGTTATCGGACGAAGTTAGATCAATTTGTGAAAATGATAAAAAAAAATCAAGAAATTTTGGGTTTTCAGAAAAATGCGTGAATCGAGAATTTAAGTGTCGAACGCGTATTTGCTCGATGAATGTGATTAAAGCTTTAGGAAAGTCCTTTAGTTAAGGTTTTGACAATTTGGACGTTTATTAACGTAAACTCGTTTTAACGTCAATCCTTGTAAATTGCTTAGGTGAACAGCGCTCGTGGACGGAGCTTAAGCTGCTTTGGACACGAGGTAAGTTCTCGTGATCTTCTCTGGCCGATTGGCCTACACCGTACGTCGAATGTCGTCTCGAGGAGTTTGGTGACGCACTAGTTTATATTGCTTTGGTTGGGTAGCTAGGTTTATTTGTTTTATAGATTAGGTTTACAGTCTTTGATGGTATATATTATTGCTTGTTTATTGTATGATATTGAACTGTTCACGCATCACTTGTTTTAAAGAAAAGCATGAAAATGAACTTCCGCATAGAGTTTTAAAGATAACGTAAAGCATAGCACTGGCCGAAAGGCGTATTGAGCATAGTATTGGCCGAAAGGTGTATTGGCCGAAAGGCGTATTGGTCACGCGAGGTGGGGCTCAGGCACGGCTGTACGTGTTGTAAGCGTGCACCCCCCGCCTCTAGCTGGAAAGAGTAGTCCGCCCGCTGGAAAAGCTCTCTCTGGTTAGAGGGATAGAATCTCGGTGACACCTATTGAGCATTGCATAGTAAGATAAAATAAAGCATGGTTTATCGAACTCATACGCACAGCATGCATTGCATTTACGTAGAGCTTACTGGGATTTCATCTCATAGTGTATTGTATGGTGTAGGTGATCTAGATATCGAGGAACCAGGTGAGGATGAGATTCCTCCTCCTGAGGCTTGAGTCCAGTTGACGGAGGATGGCTGCGGTGGTGTGTTGGCGCAGTCGAGGCTCATCTGACCCGTGGGGATAGTACGTATAGTTTTGAGGGTTTTGGGGATTTTGATTAATGATTGTATAGATATTTTAGGGTGTTTGGATCTGATAGTGGATAGGTGATAGGTTTTATGTTTAACTTTTCAAATGTTTTTGGTAAACTGTGTATAGAAATGTTTTGATTATTTTTAGGATTGTTAAGGATATGCTCGATTTTTAGAGCTATCCATGCAGTTGGATTTCGCAAAGTCCGCTGCAAGTCGGTTGAGTTTAAGTACATTTTGGGTTGAGTGGAAGTGGTAAGTTATTATGTTTATTGATGTGGAGGGTGTTAAATGGGTGATGTATTGCTCTCTGGAATCGGATTCCAGAGAGTATGGATTAAGTGTAAATACAGAGATCATTTTACGCAGAGAGCAAAGGCAACAAGGCGTGAGGCGTACAGCGATCGAGCGCTGCCAAGGGCAGCGATCGGGCACTGCGATCGCTGCAGCACGCAGCGACTGATCGCTGCATATTGCAGCGATCAGGCGCTGCTGTCGCTGCAGCGCGCAGCGACTGATCGCTGCAGCGCACAGCGATCGAGCGCTGCGATCGCTGCATATCGCAGCGATCAAGCGCTACCCTCCTTCCATCGGCAGAATGACAGAATTGTCCTCCAATTTGTTTTAATCGAAAATTGGTTTTAATTTAAATAGTTTTAATATTTGTTTTAAATGGTTTTAAACTTATATTTAAATTCCGATTTCGATTCTGGTTTCGATTTCGGTTTAGGTTCTGCCTAGAGTTTAATTAAAGATATTAGTTTAAAAAAAAATTGTACGGATATTGGGTACAGTATTAGGGTCGTTACAGTTATGGTATCAGAGCCCCCGGGTTTTAAAATCGGTTCTGTAGACTGCTCGACTGCACAGCCACTACGCGGACATTCTTCATCAACTGTAAGTACGTTTATAGCTTTATTTGTTTTCTAGTTTCTTAGAATATTTGTTTAACTTTTATAGGAATTTTATAATTATGGTGCGTCCACGAAATGACCGAGACGACAGAGATGATACGATCGATACTCTTAAGGACTTTATTGCCCAGCAGTCTCAGCATATGGAGAGACAGGCTCAGCAGATGGAGAGACAGTCTCAACAGCTGGGTACTTTGATAGACCAAGAGGGAACTAGAGCTCGAGAGGCGATCATTCTGGGTAACCGTGGGATGGAGAGATTTCAGAAGCTCCAGCCCCCTATATTTAGCGGACAGTTCTCTGATCCCTCTTCAGCTGAGGAGTGGATTCGCACGATGGAGGACATGCTGGCGTATGCTAGCATTGAGGACAGGGGAGAGAGTGGCATTGGTGACTTACCACCTGGCCTTAGATGCCCGATTTTGGTGGGACACTGTGAAGACGACCATCGATGTGACTGTTATGGGCTGGGAGAGATTCAGAGAGTTGTTCTACGATAAATATTTCAGCCATACCGTTCGTGAGGCGAAGATGGTCGAGTTTATGCAGTTGCGGCAGACTGCTTCTATTGCCGAGTTTGTTAGGAGATTTGAGGCGCTGTCTCGATTTGCACCACGGCAGGTCAGCGTTAACGAGGATAAGGTACGCCAATTCTTACAGGGACTTAGCCAGGAGTTCCGGATGCGCCTTACGATATCTGGGGTACAACATGTATCCTATGACGAGATTGTGGCCAGGGCACTTGATATTGAGGCCGTTGAGCAGAGTTCTACCAGACCGATGGAGCCATCTAAGGGCTTCTTCCGTGAGATTCGACCTCAGTCTCTGAACCGAGGTTGGCAACCGAGAGCACAGCCCCAGCAGCAGTAGAGGGGTGTGAAGAGACCTCTTGAGGGAGGTAATGACCGGGGTAAGGGTAAGCAAGTGCAGGTTGCTTCTCAGGTACCTGTTTGTCCTAAATGTCAGAGGGAACACTCTGGCCAGTGCAGGATGGGCACGAATGTATGTTATTGGTGCGGTGAGCCAGGCCATTTTGCTAAAGACTGCCCGAAGAGAGGGCGAGATCAGTCAGGCAGTGATCAGAGGAGAGTTATGCCCAGGATTTTCGCTTTTATCGAGCCTGGTGATGTTGATAACGAGGATCAGCTTGCCGTGATAGCAGGTACTATATTGGTTACTGGTGTTCCTGTATTTTCTTTATTAGACACGAGGGCTACACATTCTTTTGTTTCCACCGCTTGTGTGTCGAGATTGAGGCTTGCGCCTGAGTTAGCCGAGTGCGAGTATAGTGTGATGCTACCTTCAGGAGAGCGTATGCAGTCAGGTCGTATAGTCCAGGGTAATATCATCTCGATTGGGGACCGTACTCTCTATGCTCGCCTCATTGTTATGGGCATAGAGCATTATGACCTTATTTTGGGGATGGACTGGCTGTCACAGCATTTCGCCACCATCGACTGTCGATCCGGGATTGTCACCTTTCGACCTCCGGGTAAAGCTGAGTTTTCTTATCAGGCGATGAGCAGATTGAGTAGCTCGCCTATCTCTTATTCCATGATGGTCAACGAGCAGTTTAAAGGTGCGTACTCTATTTATTTGGTTTCTGTATTTGATTGTCAGTTGCTCAGCGGATTGAAGCCGAGCGACATTCCTATCGTCAGAGAGTTCTCTGAGATTTTTCTTGATGATCTTCCCGGGTTACGACCAGACCGGGAGATCGAATTCACTATCGATGTCTATCCAAACTCCGCGCCGAGGTTCAAGAACCCGTATCGGTTGGCACCAGCTGAGTTGAGAGAGTTGAGGACTCAGCTTGACGAATTGTTAGAGAAGGGATTTATTCGACCCAGTGTATCGCCTTGGGGTGCGCCTGTTCTTTTTGTCAAGAAGAAAGACGGGACCCTCAGGATGTGCATTGATTACAAGGAGCTGAATAAGCTCACAGTGAAGAATAAGTATCCACTGCCCCGGATTGACGACTTATTTGATCAGCTACAGGGTGCCCGAGTATTTTCCAGGATTGATCTACGCTCGGGTTACAATCAGCTGAAGGTCCGGATGGATGATATACCGAAGACGGCATTCCGAACGAGGTATGGGCATTATGAGTTCCTTGTCATGTCCTTTGGACTTACTAATGCCCCTGCAGCGTTTATGGACTTGATGAACCGTGTCTTCAAGGAGTATCTGGACAAGTTCGTGGTGGTTTTCATCGACGACATATTGATCTACTCTAAGACGAAGGAAGAACACGAGGAGCATCTGAGGATTGTTCTGAGGACCCTATGTCAGCACTAGCTGTATCCAAAGTTTTCGAAGTGCGAGTTCTGGCTTGACAGAGTGAGCTTCCTTGGCCATATTATATCACAGGACGGAGTTTCTGTGGATCCGAGCAAGATTCAGGTGATCAGAGATTGGCCACAGCCGAAGAACGTACGGGAGGTGCGTGGATTTCTCGGGTTGGCCGGTTATTATCGGAAGTTTATAGAGGGATTCTCAAAGATCGCACTTCCTCTCTCTCGATTGACTCGGAAGAACGAGAGATTTATTTGGTTGTCTGCTTGTGATGATAGTTTTATGGAGCTAAAGCAGAGATTGACCACCGCTCCAATACTGGCGCTACCTGTTGAAGGTGTCAGATTCAGTATTTACTGGGATGCGTCTGGAGTGGGACTCGGTTGTGTATTTATGCAGGAGGGGAGAGTTATTTCTTATGCTTCTCGGCAGTTGAAGCCGTATGAGCAGAATTACCCTACGCACGACCTTGAGTTAGCAGCTGTGGTTTTCGCACTGAAGATATGGAGGCATTATTTATATGGGCAGCAGTGTGAGGTATTTTCTGACCACAAGAGTCTGAAGTATTTATTTACGCAGAAGGAGCTGAACATGCGACAGAGACGATGGCTTGAGTTCGTTAAAATTATGATTTTGATATCAAGTACCATCCAGGAAAGGCGAACAAGGTTGCTGATGCCTTGAGTAGAGTGCCTTCTGCGAGTTAGCCTTCTCTTGCAGCGATGTCAGTTACGCTGCGGTCTGAGATTGAGAGATTTGATGTGGAGATAGTGGCAGAATTGTCCAGTATGCTCGCCAACATTTCTCTCAGGCCGATTATTCTTGATCGTATACGTGAGGCTCAGCAGAGTGATACAGAGTGTGTGGAGCTTCGGTCCAGCATGACATTGGGAGACTCGTCGGATTTTCATTTATCAGAGGACGGTATTCTGAAGTTCAGGCATAGGTAGTACGTGCCTAGCGACGAGGATCTGAAGAAGGAGATATTGGCCGAGGCACATTCTTCAGCATATTCTGTACACCCGGGAAGTACCAAGATGTACCGGGATTTGAAGCGACATTATTGGTGGCCGAACATGAAGAGGGAGGTTGCCAAGTACGTTGAGACCTGTTTAGTATGTCAACAGGTGAAGGCAGAGCACCAGAGGCCTGCCGGAACGTTATTGCCACTGCCGATTCGGAGTGGAAATGGGAGCAGATCTCCATGGATTTTATTATGAGGCTCCCGAGGACGACGAAGGGCCATGATGGCGTATGGGTGATCGTGGACCGATTGACAAAGTCGGCTCACTTCTTATCTGTGAGGATGGCATCGTCTATGGATCAGCTCGCCGAGCTTTATGTGCAGGAGATTGTCAGACTGCATGGCGTGCCAGTTTCTATTGTCTCATATCGAGATCCGAGATTTACCTCGAAGTTCTGGAAGAGTCTGCACAAAGCTATGGGGACTCAGCTTAATTTCAGCACCGCATTTCATCCTCAGACTGATGGACAGACAGAGAGGACGAATCAGATTCTGGAGGATATGCTCAGAGCATGTGTGTTGGAGTTTTAAGGATCGTGGAGCAGGTATTTGCCACTGATCGAGTTCTCTTATAATAACAGCTTCCAGGCTACTATTGGCATGGCTCCATAAGAGGCGCTGTATGGTCGGAAATGTAGATCTCCGTTATATTGGGACGAGGTTGGCGAGGCCAACATCGTTGGTCTTGAGATTCTACAGCAGACGGCAGAGAAGATTGCCATTATTAGACAGCGTATCGAGGTAGCTCAGAGTCGACAAAAGAGCTATGCTGGCACTAGGCGGAGAGAGCTAAAGTTTGAAGAAGGTGACGAGGTCTACCTTAAAGTTTCTCCGTTCAAAGGTGTTGCGAGATTCGGAAGGAGGGGTAAGTTGAACCCTCGTTTGTGGGGCCCTTTCCTATTCTGAAGAGGATCGAGAAGTTGGCGTACAGATTGCAGCTTCCGGCTTTTATGGAGGGTATCCACGACGTATTTCATGTCTCTATGCTTCGGAAGTACTTGCGCAATCCGTCGCATATCGTGGAGGCTACAGAGATCGAGGTACAGCCTACCTTGAGCTATGAGGTTAAGCCGGTACGTATTTTGGAGACTTCCATCAAGATTTTGCGCAACAAAGAAATTCCGCTAGTTAAAGTCCTATGGCGGAACCACGAGGTGGAAGAAGCGACTTGGGAACGACAGCAGGATATGATGACTAGATATCCTGATTTATTTGTATGATTTAATTTTGTGGACAAAATTCTGAATAAGGAGGGTGGAATGTAATACCCAGCTTGTACGGATTTCAGATATAATATATTATATTCATATTTTTTTATATAATGGCATTTTTGGTAATTATGTCAAATCAGGTCCGTTTCACGAAAAGAAAGCGTCATTACGATCCTAACAATTAATAGGAATTTTAAGAAAATTATGAGAATTTTCGGAGATTAAACACTATATTCCGAGCAATTAAGCTTTTCATAATATGAAGGACGTTTTAGTAAAAATAGTAAACGAAGTCCAAATTGTGAATGGACAGTTTTAGTAAATCCCAAATAATAAGTTGGACTTGTTGGTGAAATTAGGAGGTTTGGTGAATCCGAATAGTTGGACGATTAACGAACCGAATGACAAAACAAAATAGAATTAAGTGCTAAGGGCAAAACGGTAATTTGTAAAGTAAATTTTTATTAAAAACCTTAAACTCTTTCTTCCTTCTTCATTTTCACGCCAGAGAACATTTCTTCTTTTCCTTCTCGCGATCTCCTCTCTGCCCGCGACAAACCCTTCGACGCCGACCTCCGTTTTCTCTCCCGATCGTCTCGTTTTCTTCACGCTTCTTCCTCCAATTGACGTTCTAGGTATAAACCTACAATCTTAGAGCTTCTATTTCGATATTTATGGCATTTTAGGCAATTAGGGTTTCGAGAATCTTTCGTTAAAAACGCAAATTAGAGTTCGTAATTAATAGGTTAGCCGTGATTAAGTATATATTGCACGTATTTGACGTTATCGGACGAAGTTAGATCAATTTGTGAAAATGATAAAAAAAAATCTAGAAATTTCGGGTTTTCAGAAAAACGCGTGAATCGAGAATTTAAGTGTCGAACGCGTATTTGCTCGATGAATGTGATTAAAGCTTTAGGAAAGTTCTTTAGTTAAGGTTTTGACAATTTGGACGTTTATTAACGTAAACTCGTTTTAACGTCAATCCTTGTAAATTGCTTAGGTGAACAGCGCTCGTGGATAGAGCTTAAGCTGCTTTGGACACAAGGTAAGTTCTCGTGATCTTCTCTGGCCGATTGGCCTACACCGTACGTCGAATGTCGTCTCGAAGAGTTTGGTGACGCACTAGTTTATATTGCTTTGGTTGGGTAGCTAGGTTTATTTGTTTTATAGATTAGGTTTACAGTCTTTGATGGTATATATTATTGCTTGTTTATTGTATGATATTGAACTGTTCACGCATCACTTGTTTTAAAGAAAAGCATGAAAATGAACTTCTGCACAGAGTTTTAAAGATAACGTAAAGCATAGCACTGGCCGAAAGGCGTATTGAGCATAGTATTGGCCGAAAGGCGTATTGGCCGAAAGGCGTATTGGTCACGCGAGGTGGGGCTCAGGCACGGCTGTACGTGTTGTAAGCGTGCACCCCCCGCCTCTAGCTGGAAAGAGTAGTCCGCCCGCTAGATGAGCTCTCTCTGGTTAGAGGGATAGGATCTCGGTGACACCTATTGAGCATTGCATAGTAAGATAAAATAAAGCATGGTTTATCAAACTCATACGCACAGCATGCATTGCGTTTACGTAGAGCTTACTGGGATTTCATCTCATAGTGTATTGTATGGTGTAGGTGATCTAGATATCGAGGAACTAGCTGAGGATGTGATTCCTCCTCCTGAGGCTTGAGTCCAGTTGACGGAAGATGGCTGCGGTGGTGTGTTGGCGCAGTCGAGGCTCATCTGACCCATGGGGATAGTACGTATAGTTTTGAGGGTTTTGGGGATTTTGATTAATGATTGTATAGATATTTTAGGGTGTTTGGATCTGATAGTGGATAGGTGATAGGTTTTATGTTTAACGTTTCAAATGTTTTTGGTAAACTGTGTATAGAAATGTTTTGATTGTTTTTAGGATTGTTAAGGATATGCTCGGTTTTTAGAGCTATCCATGCAGTTGGATTTCGCAAAGTCCGCTGCAAGTCGGTTGAGTTTAAGTACATTTTGGGTTGAGTGGAAGTGGTAAGTTATTGTGTTTATTGATGTGGGGGGTGTTAAATGGGTGATGTATTGCTCTCTGGAATCGGATTCCAGAGAGTATGGATTAAGTGTAAATACAGAGAGCATTTTATGCAGAGAGCAAAGGCAACAAGGCGTGAGGCGTACAGCGATCGAGCGCTGCCAAGGGCAGCGATCGAGCGCTGCCAAGGGCAGCGATCGGGCACTGCGATCACTGCAGCACGCAGCGACTGACCGCTGCATATTGCAGCGATCAGGAGCTGCTGTCGCTGCAGCGCTCAGCGACTGATCGCTGCACATTGCAGCGATCGAGCGCTGCGATCGCTGCAGCGGGCAGCGATCGAGCGCTGCGATCGCTGCATACCCTCCTTCTATTGGCAGAATGACAGAATTGTCCTCCCATTTGTTTTAATCAAAAATTGGTTTTAATTTAAATAGTTTTAATATTTGTTTTAAATGGTTTTAAACTTAGATTTAAATTCCGATTTCGATTCTGGTTTCGATTTCGGTTTAGGTTCTGCCTAGAGTTTAATTAAAGATATTAGTTTAAAAAAAAAATGGTACGGATATTGGGTACAGTATTAGGGTCGTTACAATGAGTCATCCGACTGACGTCACCGGTGGATGTAGGAAGTGTTTTGTCGTCTAGTGATCGGTGTATGCAGTTTATTCTGTCGGAAGAAGGAAATGAGGAATTTTGTTGTTTAGTCATCGGTAGAAGCCTTCTATTTTGTTCTGCTTCTTCCGTTGACTTTATTTATCGGCAGATGCGTTTGACTTCTGCGACTTCTCAAATATTTCACGGTTCAAACTTCAGTTCCTATTTGCCGATTGTTTCTTAACATTTCAAACAATGTTTTGTGGTAATGTTTAACTCCATTGTTGTCCAAATGATTTCCGCTGCAAGCATTTAAATGTTTTGAAGTTTTAGAAAAATGTCAAACCTAGACTTTCGAGTGAAATTTTAAATTTAGTTCAAAGTTTTTTTTAGTTATATTCAAGTTATGAGTAGCGAACCGGGTTCAGAAAACTCGGAGCGTTATAGTATGGTATCATAGACATTCGGTTAAACCGTTCAAAAGAATACTCATCAGTGCCAGTCGTTGCATGGAAGTACTTCAACAACTGTAAGTGTTTATGTTAACCTTAGTTATTAGATATTTAAGAGTGTAATTAACTCCGTACAGGAATTAAGTACAATGGCCAGACGCCCAGGGAGACCTAGAGTGCCAAGAGAGATGCCTAATGTGAGAGGTGAAGAGGAGCCTAGTGTGATTAGGCAGCTGACAGATTTAGTGCGTCAGAAAACTGATTTAGTGCGCCAACAGTCTGACCAACTAGGAGTACTGTTAAACCGAGAGGTGCAAGGAAGTGCCAACTCGAGTTCTAGCAATTAACATTCTGGAGATAGATTCTGTAGACTAAGACCACCCACGTTTGATGGACAGTCATCTAATCCAGTTATTGCTGAAGGATGGCTTAGAAAAATTGAGAGTATGTTTAGGTGTGCCAATGTTGGAGAAGAAGACAAAGTCATGTTGGCCACGTTCCATTTGGCTGGTGAAGCTCAACTCTGGTGGGAAACAATAGAGACCACCACAGATGTTTTGGCGATGCCTTGGTCACAATTCAAGAACATTTTCTATGTGAAGTATTTTAACAGCACGATCCAAACCGCGAAGAAGTTAGAGTTTCTGAATTTGAAGCAGACAGGGTCAGTGGCAGAGTACAGTAGGCAATTTGAGTCCTTGTCCAGGTTTGCTGGACATTTTGCTCACAAGGACGAGGATAAAGTGTTTAAATTTGTGCATGGACTGAAGCCAGAAATCTACCGAGGGGTTAAATTCTGTGGTATTAAAGGTTTGACATTCAGCGAAGTTGTGTCCACTGCTCTAGAAGTGGAAGAAGCTGAAAGGAAGTGTGCTAGACCAAAGGAGGTCCCACAAAGGTTTAACCAGCCACACCAACAAAGAGGAACGAATAGGCCAAGTGAAGGCCAAAATATCCAAGGAACAGGAGGGAAGGTACAGAATGTCAGGAAATTTCCCCAGTGTCCTAAGTGTTTGAAGAA
Organism: Begonia masoniana; assembly: GCA_022432975.1. Classification (NCBI taxonomy): domain Eukaryota; kingdom Viridiplantae; phylum Streptophyta; class Magnoliopsida; order Cucurbitales; family Begoniaceae; genus Begonia; species Begonia masoniana. The sequence goes on along the minus strand of CM039503.1, from coordinate 42,992,589 downwards.
CCACCCGGGGGAACTTAGACTGGGCTTTGGGAAGTGTTTCAACTGTGAAGAGGTTGGACACACGTACAAGGAGTGCTCGAAGCCTAGAGTCACCAGATGCTACAATTGTAACAAGGTCGGTCACATTAGTAGAGACTGTCCAGTTCCTAAGAGTGGCCCTGCTATAATTAAACCGAGGATATTCTCCATGATGGAGTCGGGTGAAGAACAGCCTGCGATTGTGTCAGGTACTATATTGATCAACTCTGTGCCTGCTTTTACTTTGATAGATTCCGGTGCAACGCATTCATATATAGCCTCTACATTTACTGATAATTTAGATGTACAGTTTACTCTTCCATACATATGTTTAACGTTACATTACCCTCTGGTGAACGCATGCACTCTAACCAAGTGATACTTGACAGTGATGTGTTAGTAGGGAACGTAAGTTTGCCTGCTGATCTTATTATTATGGATATTATAGGATTTGATGTAATCCTAGGAATGGACTGGCTATTTAAACACCACGCCACAATTGATTGTAGAACTGGAATAGTTAGCTTTTTTACCCCCTAGAAATTTGAAACATACCTTTCAAGCTTCAAAGAAGAGTAAGGAAATGTCTGTGATTACTTCTATTAACACTAGATTTTCCCAGTGTGGAGAGTATTTGTGCTTCTTAGCTAGCGTTTTAGACACACAGCTTGTAGGAAAAATAAATCCTCAAAGTGTCTTAATTGTCCAAGACTTCCCCGAAGTATTTTTAGATGACCTTCCTGGTTTACCGCCAGATAGGCAAATTGATTTTGTTGTAGATGTTTACCCCGGAGCTGAGCTTGTGTCTAAAAATCCATATAGATTAGCTCCAAACGAACTTAAGAAATTAAAGAAGCAGTTGGAGGATTTGTTGGAGAAAGGGTTCAGCCCCAGCTTTTCACCGTGGGGTGCGCCTGTCCTTTTTGTCAAAAAGAAAGATGGATCAATGCGTATGTGCATTGATTATAGGGAATTGAATAAGTTAACTGTCAAGAATAAGTATCCATTGTCGAGAATTGACGATTTATTTGACAAGCTTAATGGTGCAAGAGTTTTCTCTAAGATTGACCTTAGCCGGTTATTATCAGTTGAAGGTTAAATCTGAAGATATCCCAAAGACTGCCTTTCGCACAAGGTATGGACATTATGAGTTTTTGGTTATGTCTTTTGGATTGACAAATGCACCAGCAGCCTTTATGGATCTCATGAATAGGGTGTTTCACGAGTACTTAGATAAATTTGTCATAGTATTCATTGACGATATTCTGATCTATTCCCATACTAAAGATGAGCATGCAAGTCACTTGAGCTTGGTGTTAGGAGTACTTAGACAACATCAACTTTATGCTAAGTTTTCCAAGTGTGAGTTTTGGTTGGACAGAGTTCACTTTCTTGGTCACGTGATCTCTGGAGATGGAATATCTGTCGATCCAGCCAAGGTTCAGGCAGTTAAGGAGTGGCCCCAACCAAAGAATACTACTGATATTAGGAGCTTCCTTGGATTAGCAGGATATTATAGAAAATTTATTGAAAGATTTTTAAAGATTTCTACACCTCTTACTAAGTTAACAAGGAAAAATGTGAAGTATATATGAACTGATGAATGTAAACATAGTTTCCAGACCTTGAAACAGAAACTGACCAATGCCCCAATTTTAACCCTTCCAATTGAAGATGGTAAATTTAGTATTTATTGTGATGCTTCCAAAATTGTTCTTGGTTGTGTTTTAATGCAGGATGGAAAAGTAATAGCTTATGCCTCTAGACAGTTGAAAACACATGAGAAGAATTACCCTACACATGACTTAGAATTAGCTGCAGTGGTATTTGCACTTAAGATTTGGAGGCATTACTTGTATGGACAATCTTGCGAGATATTTTCAGATCATAAGAGTCTGAAATATATTTTCACACAGAAGAAACTAAACACGAGGCAACGTCGATGGTTGGAATTTGTAAAGGACTATGATTTCGAGATTAAATATCATCCTGGTAAAGCGAATGTAGTGGCTGATGCTTTGAGTAGAGTAACTCCTTCAGTCTTTACATTGATTCTTGACATACCGATAGCTTTAGAGACAGAATTCCAAAGATTCAACCTAGAAGCTGTGTCTAGTGGGACAGCCATGCTTTCGACCATATCTTTGAGGCCTACTATTTTGGAGAGAATAAAGGAAGTTCAAATGAATGACACTGAATTCAATGAGTATAAGTTGTGCATGGATTCTACTGACAAGTCGGATTTCAACTGATCAGTTGATGGAATTCTCAAGTTTCGAAATAGATGGTTTGTTCCGGCTGATACTGAACTTAGAAAGGGAATCCTATCTAAGGCACATTCTTCTAGACTCTCTGTTCATCCCGGGAGTACGAAAATGTACAGAGATCTAAAGCAACATTATTGGTGGCCAGGTATGAAAAGAAGTGTGGCAGAGTATGTGGAGTCCTGTCTGATCTGCCAGCAAGTCAAAGCTGAACATCAGAGGCCTGCTGGAACCTTGCAACCTTTGCCAGTTCCTGAATGGAAATGGGAACAAATAGCTATGGATTTTGTTATAGGATTACCTAGAACAGCAAAGGGTCACGATGCAATTTGGGTAATAGTCGATCGTTTAACCAAATTTGCTCACTTTCTGTCAATGAAGATAACATACTCGATGGATCAACTGGCTGAGTTGTATGTGCATGAAGTTATTAGACTGCATGGAGTTCCAAGCACCATAGTTGCAGACCGAGCTCTAGATTTACATCTAAGTTCTGGAAAAGTTTGCACAAGGCTATGGGAACCCAGTTTAGTTTTAGCACAGCTTTCCACCCTCAAACAGATGGACAATCCGAAAGGACTATTCAGACATTAGAGGATATGCTCCGTGCATGTGTCTTAGACTTTCAAGGTTCATGGAGCAAATACTTGTCCTTGGTTGAATTTTCTTATAACAACAGTTTTCAGGCAACAATAGGTATGGCACCATACGAGGCATTGTATGGACGAAAGTGTAGATCCCCATTGTATTAGGATGAGGTTGGAGAAGCACAATTGATTGGTTCTGACATCGTACAGCAAACAGTGGAGAAAATTGCTCTTATCCGACAAAGAATCTTGACAGCTCAAAGCCGGCAGAAAAGCTATACAGACAAAAGACGAAGAGAACTGGAATTTGATGTTGGTAATGAAGTTTTCCTTAAGGTGTCACCTTTCAAGGGAAGTTGTGAAGTTTGGAAAGAGAGGCAAGTTGAACCCCAGATATATTGGACCCTTCTCAATCTTGAAGAGGATTGGGAAGTCAGCTTATCAACTACAGTTACCAGCCTCTTTGGAAGGAATCCATGACGTGTTTCATATCTCCATGCTTAATAAATGTGTACGAGACCCTTCCCAGATTGTAGAACAGCAGAGTATTGAAGTTCATCCTACTCTTACATATGAAGAGAAACCGGTAAGGATCTTAGACTATGCAGTGAAGGTATTGCGCAACAAAGAGGTTCCACTAGTGAAAGTCTTATGGCACAACCGAAACGTAGAAGAGACCACTTGGGAACGCCAGCAAAACATGATGGACCAACATCCAGAGCTATTCAGGTATTGAATTTTGAGGACAAAATTCTTTTAAGGAGGGAAGATTGTAGCACCCGGTTTCGTTTAACCAGTTTACTTTATTAAATTATAGTGAATATTTTAAGGATGAGATTGAGAGGTTTAGTGATTAGGTTAATAAATGAGTGAGTAAGGGCATGGTGGTAATTTGAGATGATATACTGCTATTCAGGTATTGAATTTTGAGGACAAAATTCTTTTAAGGAGGGAAGATGTAGCACCCGGTTTCGTTTAACAGTTACTTATTAAATTATAGTGAATATTTTTAAGGATGAGATTGAGAGGTTAGTGATTAGGTTAATAAATGAGTGAGTAAGGGCATGGTGGTAATTTGAGATGATATACTGGATACCACGTATTAATGGAAGGGTCTAAGATCTGAGTGGCTAGATAGCAGATGAGTGCAATGTATGTACCTTGTTAATGCTGTGAGTGAGTTGAGTTCGGGTTTAGTGTTGAGCTGAGAATGTACGATGACCAGAGCTTCCAAACTAGCTCCTTAGGTTTCGGAATGATATAGGATAAGGCTAGTGATGATCTAATCGGTATTCTGCTTATGACATTAGGTGAGCAGGACTTCCAGTGTAGTTGAAACCGAGCGATTTCCAGGAGACCAGGTAAGTAAAGTTTGCTTGTGCCTTTGGGCCTACATCACAAAACATTAGGGTTTGTTTGCTGGAATGTGTTGGTATGTCATGCATCATGTTTTAAAAAGTATACGAAAATGAATTTGAATGCATGTTGGCATGGTAAGGATTGAACATATTGAAACAGCTATGTGAATCAGTTTTACTGTTAAGGGAATTTATCCGCCCCTTAATGAGACAGTGGATATTTATACTTTGGGAGAGTTTATCCAACTTCCAATTTCACAGGGGGATCTGAACATGTGAATCAGATTTACTATTAAGGAAATTTATTCCGCCCCTTAATGAGTCAGTGGATGTTTATACTTTGGGAGAGTTGATCCAACTCCCAATTTCACAGGGGGATCTGAACAGAAACGATGAATGAACAACTGAGATGAGAAAGTAGAAATTGCATGTTTAGGAATTCATATTTTAGTATTTCATTTCATTACTGCTTTACTTACTTAGCATTAGGCTAATAGATGAGTTTTGTGATGTAGGTGTTGAGGAGACTGCAGGTGATTTCCTTGAGTGCACTGATGAATAGATGTGGTTGGAGGAGTACATCCATGTTTCGGCCTGGTAAACTGATGAGGCGGATTAACTGATGTCTGTAGTTGGAATGGTTTAGTTGACAGTGTTTCAATCTGAGTATGTTAAGTTTTCATGACAGTAATGGTCTTTAATATTTTGAATACATTTTGAGATTTTCTGATGATAGTATTCTGTGGAATTTTAAATATTGGGTTCTTATTGGATTTGAGTAATGCAACGATTTGAATTGCTTCAGAATGGTTTCAGTAAAGTGAGTAAATTCCTTTCCGTAGTTAGAGTTGTTGTTCTGTTCCCTGTCGGTAGATGAACTCTATCGGCAGATGTTGTGTTGTTAATCTGTTCTCTATCGGAAGATGTCCTCAGTGGAAGCCATCGGATGATACAGAATGTAATTTGTCGTTTAGTAACCGGAATATATAGATTGTCTTACCGGTGGATGTGTGATAAAGTCGATCGGATGAATGAATCATCCGGCTGACGTCACCGGTGGATGTGTGATAAAGTCGATCGGATGAATGAATCATCCGGCTGACGTCACCGGTGGATGTGTGATGAAGTCGATCGGATGAATGAGTCATCCAACTGACGTCATCGGTGGATGTAGGAAGTGTTTTGTCGTTAGTGATCGGTTTATGCAGTTTATTCTAGTCGGAAGAAGAAAATGAGCAATTTTGTCGTTTAGTCATCGGTAGAAGCGTTCTATTTTGTTCTGCTCCTTCCGTTGACTTTATTCATCGGCAGATGCGTTTGACTTCTGCGATTTCTCAAGTATTTTACGGTTCAAACTTCAGTTCCTATTTGCCGATTGTTTCTTAACATTTCAAACAATGTTTCGTGGTATTGTTGTCCAAATGATTTCTGCTGCAAGCATTTAAATGTTTTGAAGTTTTAGAAAAATGTCAAACCCAGACTTTCGAGTGAAATTTTAAATTTAGTTCAAAGTTTTTTTTTTTTTTTTTTTTTTTTTTTTTTTTTTTTTTTTTTTTTTTTTTTTTTTTTTTTTTTTTTTTTTTTTTTTTTTTTTTTTTTTTTTTTTTTTTTTTTTTTTTTTTTTTTTTTTTTTTTTTTTTTTTTTTTTTTTTTTTTTTTTTTTTTTTTTTTTTTTTTTTTTTTTTTTTTTTTTTTTTTTTTTTTTTTTTTTTTTTTTTTTTTTTTTTTTTTTTTTTTTTTTTTTTTTTTTTTTTTTTTTTTTTTTTTTTTTTTTTTTTTTTTTTTTTTTTTTTTTTTTTTTTTTTTTTTTTTTTTTTTTTTTTTTTTTTTTTTTTTTTTTTTTTTTTTTTTTTTTTTTTTTTTTTTTTTTTTTTTTTTTTTTTTTTTTTTTTTTTTTTTTTTTTTTTTTTTTTTTTTTTTTTTTTTTTTTTTTTTTTTTTTTTTTTTTTTTTTTTTTTTTTTTTTTTTTTTTTTTTTTTTTTTTTTTTTTTTTTTTTTTTTTTTTTTTTTTTTTTTTAGTTATATTCGGGTTATGAATAGCAAACCGGGTTCAGAAAACTCGGAGCGTTACAAGTTGTGTAAGTCTTTTGAGCTTCATTTAGAGTTTTGCTGGCATAATAAATTGAATAAAATATTCTATCTTTTTCTGTCTCAGCACTACTCCCATAGCATAATTACTTGCATCGCACATCAGAATAAACGGTGAAATCCAATCAGGTGATGTTATTATAAGTGCGGTGATCAACTTTTGCTTAAACAAATTAAATGCTTCCAAGCAGTCCCTGTCAAAGTTAAAGGAAAAGTTATGCTCCAATAACATGCATAGCGATTTAGAAATTTTTGAAAAATCTTTAATAAAGCGGCGATAGAATCTCGCATGTCCCAAAAAGCTTCTGATCCCCTTAACTATTTTCGGTGGTGGCAGTTTTTCAATGATCTCCACTTTAGCTTTATCTACTTCCAATCATTTCTCTGAAACTCGATGCCCGAGAACTATTCCTTCTGGAACCATGAAGTGACACTTCTCCCAATTGAGCACAAGGTTGCTTTCCATGCATCTTATTAGAACCTTCTCCAGATTCTTCAAACATAATTCGAAAGATTCTCCCACAATGGAAAAATCATCCATAAATATTTCCAAACACTCTTCCACCATATCTGAAAAGATAGCCATCATGCAGCACTGGAACGTTGCTGGAGCATTACACAACCCGAAAGGCATCCTTCTAAAAGCAAATGTTCCATATAGGCATGTGAAGGTAGTTTTCTCGTGATCTTCGGGGGCAAAGGTGATCTGATTATATCCAAAATAACTGTCTAGGAAGCAGTAAAATCTCTTGCCCGCCAACCTATCTAACATTTGGTCGATGAAAGGTAGCAGAAAATGATCCTTTCTTGTTGCCTTATTTAGCTTTCTGTAGTCCATGCAGATCATCCATCCTGTTACAGTCCTCGTAGGGATTAGCTCATTCTTTTCATTGGCTACACAGTTGTTCCTTCTTTCTTTGGAACGCATTGGACTGGGCTAATCCACCAGCTGTCTGAAATATGGTAGATAATGCCTGGATCCAGCCACTTAAGAATCTCCTTCTTCACCACCTGCTTCATTACTGGGTTTAGCCTTCTCTGCTGCTATATTGATGCACCTTGTCCTTCTTCTAATAATATTTTATGTATGCAAATACTCGGACTAATCCCTTTTATATCCTTTAATGTCCATGCCAAAGCCTGTTTATGGTTTTTCAAAACATGTAATAGTTCTTGCTCCTACGTGGTTGATAAAGCTGCTGAACCTGTTTCTTTAAATCCTAGGAATGCATATTTGAGGTGGGGTGGCATCTGTTTAAGCTCTAATGTGGGTGCCTCCTCACTTGATGGTTGAAAAATTACTATGTTGTCTTCAGTTCTGAACAGTGCCTCAAACTGTTTTCTGCAGTTTCGATAAAACTGTTTTGTTTCTACTGTCTTTATTTTCTCTGATATGCTGAAACAATCTTCCTCTTTATAAGGGCATTTCATGGTCTTCAGAACATTGAAGGTGATTTGTTGGTCATTTACCCTCATAGTGAGTTCACCTTTTTGCACGTCAATCAGGGTTCTTCCAGTTGCCAAAAATGGTCTCCCTAGAATGATAGGTACCTCACGATTAGCTTCATAATCTAGTATAATAAAGTCTGTTGGAAAAATGAACTTGTCTACCTTCACCAGGATGTCTTCTATTTTTTCTTGTGGATGAGTCAGCGAGCGATCAGCAAGTTGTAGGTCTAACTTCTCCAATTCTAAGCTTCTTAAAAATCGACATAGGCATCAAGTTAATACTTGCTTCTAAATCACATAGAGCTTTTTCAAAATAACTATTGTAAATCATGCATGGGATGGTGAAACTGCCAGGATCTTTTAATTTTGGTGGAATCTTATTCTGTAGGATGTAGCTTGTCTCTTTTGTCATAGCCACCAATTCATATTCCCCCAGCTTCCTCTTTTTGGATAGAACATCTTTCATGAATTTGGCATAGTTAGGCAATTGTTCAAGTGCTTCCACCAAGGGTACATTGATATGGAGTTGCTTCAGAACATCTAAAAATCTTTTAAATTGTTTGTCCTGGTTGTGTTTTTGTAATCTCTGAGGAAATACTGCTGGCGGCTTCTGGATTCTTAACTCCTCCTGCTATTGCTGTGGTGATGCTGCAACATCAATCGATGGATTTCTTTTTTCTGCTTCATCTGGTTCTTCTTCTTCAACCACCGTGTTTTGATTTCTAGAATTCTCTGTTTTCTGTTGCTTTTCTGGAATCTCTAACTCCCTTCCATTCCTCAAAACTATTGCCTTGCAATGCTCTTTACCTGGACTTTGTGGAACTTCAGTATCACTCGGCAATTGCCCTGTATTTCTTGTGCTTAAGGACTGAGCCAGCTGCCCCATATGTGTTTCCATATTTTTAATAGATGCAGCCAAGTTTTGCAAGATCACGTCTGTCTTAGCAGCATATTCTCTGGCAAAGCTCTCTTGTTGCTCTTGATGCATTGAAGTTTGGGTTGGCTATGAGAAACCTTGCTTGTAGTTCTCTGCAGATCTATTTTGTGCAGTGGCATTTTGCTGCTGGAATTCATTGAAAATTCAGATGGTGCTTCCAGCCAGGATTATAGGTCTATGAGTAAGGGTTATTGTTCCTATTATATCCCACATAATTTGCAGATTCTGGGTTGGTAGGACCGGAGTTGTCATCGTGATTCTCCTCACAGAAAATGCAGGAAACTTCTCTGATTGTCTGCTTAGAAGGTTGTTCATCGCCTTGATTTCATTTTCCCAACATAGCGATCTTTGCATTTAATGCAGCCACACTAATCTAAATCATAAATCCCAGATGTCCGCCTTGTAGATTGAGATCTATTCGAAGGCCACTGGTAGCTGTTACTGTCATTCTCTCCAGCAAGTCATAAGCTTCGTTGAAGGATTTAGAAAGAAGCGTAGCATTTGCTGCAGCATCAATAATCGATTGTGGCAATTAATCCGTTATAAAACGTTTCCAACTGAATTCAGTGTGGTAAAAAAAAAAAAAAAAAAAAAAAAAAAAAAAAAAAAAAAAAAAAAAAAAAAAAAAAAAAAAAAAAAAAAAAAAAAAAAAAAAAAAAAAAAAAAAAAAAAAAAAAAAAAAAAAAAAAAAAAAAAAAAAAAAAAAAAAAAAAAAAAAAAAAAAAAAAAAAAAAAAAAAAAAAAAAAAAAAAAAAAAAAAAAAAAAAAAAAAAAAAAAAAAAAAAAAAAAAAAAAAAAAAAAAAAAAAAAAAAAAAAAAAAAAAAAAAAAAAAAAAAAAAAAAAAAAAAAAAAAAAAAAAAAAAAAAAAAAAAAAAAAAAAAAAAAAAAAAAAAAAAAAAAAAAAAAAAAAAAAAAAAAAAAAAAAAAAAAAAAAAAAAAAAAAAAAAAAAAAAAAAAAAAAAAAAAAAAAAAAAAAAAAAAAAAAAAAAAAAAAAAAAAAAAAAAAAAAAAAAAAAAAAAAAAAAAAAAAAAAAAAAAAAAAAAAAAAAAAAAAAAAAAAAAAAAAAAAAAAAAAAAAAAAAAAAAAAAAAAAAAAAAAAAAAAAAAAAAAAAAAAAAAAAAAAAAAAAAAAAAAAAAAAAAAAAAAAAAAAAAAAAAAAAAAAAAAAAAAAAAAAAAAAAAAAAAAAAAAAAAAAAAAAAAAAAAAAAAAAAAAAAAAAAAAAAAAAAAAAAAAAAAAAAAAAAAAAAAAAAAAAAAAAAAAAAAAAAAAAAAAAAAAAAAAAAAAAAAAAAAAAAAAAAAAAAAAAAAAAAAAAAAAAAAAAAAAAAAAAAAAAAAAAAAAAAAAAAAAAAAAAAAAAAAAAAAAAAAAAAAAAAAAAAAAAAAAAAAAAAAAAAAAAAAAAAAAAAAAAAAAAAAAAAAAAAAAAAAAAAAAAAAAAAAAAAAAAAAAAAAAAAAAAAAAAAAAAAAAAAAAAAAAAAAAAAAAAAAAAAAAAAAAAAAAAAAAAAAAAAAAAAAAAAAAAAAAAAAAAAAAAAAAAAAAAAAAAAAAAAAAAAAAAAAAAAAAAAAAAAAAAAAAAAAAAAAAAAAAAAAAAAAAAAAAAAAAAAAAAAAAAAAAAAAAAAAAAAAAAAAAAAAAAAAAAAAAAAAAAAAAAAAAAAAAAAAAAAAAAAAAAAAAAAAAAAAAAAAAAAAAAAAAAAAAAAAAAAAAAAAAAAAAAAAAAAAAAAAAAAAAAAAAAAAAAAAAAAAAAAAAAAAAAAAAAAAAAAAAAAAAAAAAAAAAAAAAAAAAAAAAAAAAAAAAAAAAAAAAAAAAAAAAAAAAAAAAAAAAAAAAAAAAAAAAAAAAAAAAAAAAAAAAAAAAAAAAAAAAAAAAAAAAAAAAAAAAAAAAAAAAAAAAAAAAAAAAAAAAAAAAAAAAAAAAAAAAAAAAAAAAAAAAAAAAAAAAAAAAAAAAAAAAAAAAAAAAAAAAAAAAAAAAAAAAAAAAAAAAAAAAAAAAAAAAAAAAAAAAAAAAAAAA
>CM039503.1:42826868-42976868 GCA_022432975.1 Begonia masoniana | reverse complement strand
CGGTGGATATAGAGTAAAGTCGATCGGATGAGGAAATCATCCGGCTGACGTCACCGGTGGATATAGAGTAAAGTCGATCGGATGAGGAAATCATCCGGCTGACGTCACCGGTGGATATAGAGTAAAGTCGATCGGATGAGGAAATCATCCGGCTGACGTCACCGGTGGATATAGAGTAAAGTCGATCGGATGAGGAAATCATCCGGCTGACGTCACCGGTGGATATAGAGTAAAGTCGATCGGATGAGGAAATCATCCGGCTGACGTCACCGGTGGATATAGAGTAAAGTCGATCGGATGAGGAAATCATCCGGCTGACGTCACCGGTGGATATAGAGTAAAGTCGATCGGATGAGGAAATCATCCGGCTGACGTCACCGGTGGATATAGAGTAAAGTCGATCGGATGAGGAAATCATCCGGCTGACGTCACCGGTGGATATAGAGTAAAGTCGATCGGATGAGGAAATCATCCGGCTGACGTCACCGGTGGATATAGAGTAAAGTCGATCGGATGAGGAAATCATCCGGCTGACGTCACCGGTGGATATAGAGTAAAGTCGATCGGATGAGGAAATCATCCGGCTGACGTCACCGGTGGATATAGAGTAAAGTCGATCGGATGAGGAAATCATCCGGCTGACGTCACCGGTGGATATAGAGTAAAGTCGATCGGATGAGGAAATCATCCGGCTGACGTCACCGGTGGATATAGAGTAAAGTCGATCGGATGAGGAAATCATCCGGCTGACGTCACCGGTGGATATAGAGTAAAGTCGATCGGATGAGGAAATCATCCGGCTGACGTCACCGGTGGATATAGAGTAAAGTCGATCGGATGAGGAAATCATCCGGCTGACGTCACCGGTGGATATAGAGTAAAGTCGATCGGATGAGGAAATCATCCGGCTGACGTCACCGGTGGATATAGAGTAAAGTCGATCGGATGAGGAAATCATCCGGCTGACGTCACCGGTGGATATAGAGTAAAGTCGATCGGATGAGGAAATCATCCGGCTGACGTCACCGGTGGATATAGAGTAAAGTCGATCGGATGAGGAAATCATCCGGCTGACGTCACCGGTGGATATAGAGTAAAGTCGATCGGATGAGGAAATCATCCGGCTGACGTCACCGGTGGATATAGAGTAAAGTCGATCGGATGAGGAAATCATCCGGCTGACGTCACCGGTGGATATAGAGTAAAGTCGATCGGATGAGGAAATCATCCGGCTGACGTCACCGGTGGATATAGAGTAAAGTCGATCGGATGAGGAAATCATCCGGCTGACGTCACCGGTGGATATAGAGTAAAGTCGATCGGATGAGGAAATCATCCGGCTGACGTCACCGGTGGATATAGAGTAAAGTCGATCGGATGAGGAAATCATCCGGCTGACGTCACCGGTGGATATAGAGTAATTTTTTTTTTTTTGTTTTTTTTTTTTTGTTTTTTTTTTTTTGTTTTTTTTTTTTTTTTGTTTTTTTTTTTTTGTTTTTTTTTTTTTTTTTTTTGTTTTTTTTTTTTTTTTTGTTTTTTTTTTTTTTGTTTTTTTTTTTTTGTTTTTTTTTTTTTTTTTTTGTTTTTTTTTTTTTTTGTTTTTTTTTTTTTTGTTTTTTTTTTTTTTTTGTTTTTTTTTTTTTGTTTTTTTTTTTTTTTGTTTTTTTTTTTTTTTTTTTTGTTTTTTTTTTTTTGTTTTTTTTTTTTTGTTTTTTTTTTTTTTGTTTTTTTTTTTTTTTTTGTTTTTTTTTTTTTTTTTTGTTTTTTTTTTTTTTGTTTTTTTTTTTTTTGTTTTTTTTTTTTTTTTGTTTTTTTTTTTTTGTTTTTTTTTTTTTGTTTTTTTTTTTTTTTTTTGTTTTTTTTTTTTTTTGTTTTTTTTTTTTTGTTTTTTTTTTTTTGTTTTTTTTTTTTTTGTTTTTTTTTTTTTGTTTTTTTTTTTTTGTTTTTTTTTTTTTTTTTTTTGTTTTTTTTTTTTTGTTTTTTTTTTTTTTTTTGTTTTTTTTTTTTTTTGTTTTTTTTTTTTTTTTGTTTTTTTTTTTTTGTTTTTTTTTTTTTTTTTGTTTTTTTTTTTTTGTTTTTTTTTTTTTTTGTTTTTTTTTTTTTTGTTTTTTTTTTTTTGTTTTTTTTTTTTTTGTTTTTTTTTTTTTTTTTGTTTTTTTTTTTTTTGTTTTTTTTTTTTTTGTTTTTTTTTTTTTTTGTTTTTTTTTTTTTTTTGTTTTTTTTTTTTTTGTTTTTTTTTTTTTGTTTTTTTTTTTTTTTGTTTTTTTTTTTTTTTGTTTTTTTTTTTTTTTTGTTTTTTTTTTTTTTGTTTTTTTTTTTTTGTTTTTTTTTTTTTTGTTTTTTTTTTTTTTGTTTTTTTTTTTTTTTTTTGTTTTTTTTTTTTTTTTTTTGTTTTTTTTTTTTTTTTGTTTTTTTTTTTTTTTTTTTTTTTTTTTTTTTTTTTTTTTTTTTTTTTTTTTTTTTTTTTTTTTTTTTTTTTTTTTTTTTTTTTTTTTTTTTTTTTTTTTTTTTTTTTTTTTTTTTTTTTTTTTTTTTTTTTTTTTTTTTTTTTTTTTTTTTTTTTTTTTTTTTTTTTTTTTTTTTTTTTTTTTTTTTTTTTTTTTTTTTTTTTTTTTTTTTTTTTTTTTTTTTTTTTTTTTTTTTTTTTTTTTTTTTTTTTTTTTTTTTTTTTTTTTTTTTTTTTTTTTTTTTTTTTTTTTTTTTTTTTTTTTTTTTTTTTTTTTTTTTTTTTTTTTTTTTTTTTTTTTTTTTTTTTTTTTTTTTTTTTTTTTTTTTTTTTTTTTTTTTTTTTTTTTTTTTTTTTTTTTTTTTTTTTTTTTTTTTTTTTTTTTTTTTTTTTTTTTTTTTTTTTTTTTTTTTTTTTTTTTTTTTTTTTTTTTTTTTTCCTTTTAGTAATATCCAAGTTTATGAGTAACAAACTGGGTTCAGAAAACTCGGGGCGTTACAGTATGGTATCAGAGACATTCAGTTAAACTGTTCAAAAGATTACTCATCAGTGCCAATCGTTGCATTGGGGTACTCCAACAACTGTAAGTGTTTACCTTAACCTTAGCTACTAGGTATTTAAGAGTATAATTAACATTGTGCAGGAATATAGCAAATGTCTAGACGACCAGGAAGACCAAGGTTACCAAGGGAGATACCAAGTCCGAGGCGGGAGGAGGACTCTAGTGTGATTAGGCAGCTGACAGAATTGATGCGTCAGCAGACTGATATAGTACGTCAACAGTCTGACCAATTAGGAGTGCAGTTGAGCCGGGAGACACAAGGAAGTGCCAACTCGGGTTCTAGCAGTGAACATTCTGGAGATAGATTCCGGAGACTGAGACCACCCACGTTTGATGGTCACTCAACTGATCCAGTTATTGCTGAGGGTTGGCTTAGAAAAATGAGAGTATGTTTAGATGTGCCAATATTAGAGAAGAGGACAAAGTCATGTTGGCCACGTTTCATTTGGCTGGTGAAGCTCAACTCTGGTGGGAAACAGTTGAAACCACCACTGACATTCTGACTATGACTTGGTCACAGTTTAAGGACATCTTTTATGATAAATATTTTAACAGCACGGTCCAAACTGCAAAGAAGTTGGAGTTTCTGAATTTGAAGCAGACAGGGTCCGTGGCCGAGTACAGTAGGCAATTTGAGTCCTTGTCCAGGTTTGCTGGACATTTTGCTCATAAGGACGAGGATAAGGTGTTCAAATTTGTGCATGGACTGAAGCCGGAGATTTATCGAGGAGTCAAATTCTGTGGCATTAAAGGTTTAACGTTCAGTGAAGTTGTGTCCACTGCTCTGGAAGTGGAAGAAGCTGAAGAGAAGTGTGCTAGACCAAAGGAGGTTTCGCAAAAGTGTATCCAGCCACACCATCAGAGGAGAGAGAAGAGGCCAAGTGAAGGCTAAAGTAACCAAGGATCTGGAAAGAGGGTACTTGTAACGCCCCAATTTAAAATCCCCAAAGTTTGAAACCCTAATTTTGAAAATCCAAAATTTTCCCCAAATTGATTCTTGAAATCGAGCGTTAAATCAAAATTTAAAATTTAAAACATATTAATTGAAAACTTAATTAATACGGAAGCTTTGAACTCTTGAAACCAACACATAATTAAAACAATAAATAAAAACTTTATTTAATGATAAAAATTTCATCAAAATTTTCAAAGTCTTAAATTAAAACAAAGCATTAAATATCTTTTGAAACAGTAATGCATACTAATTTAAATCACTTTCTTCGAAATTCACAATATTATCTTCATATATATGCTCGCTTGCCACTGGAGGATTTTCAATTGCAGCAATTTCTTCCTCAGACAAAAACTCACCTACATCACAAGTTAAAACAAAAGGTGAGAAAACTCAGTAAGTGGAAATACGTGCAAAACTTTTACTTTTACCGAATCCTGTTAAGACTTAAAAAAAAAAAAAAAAAAAAAAAAAAAAAAAAAAAAAAAAAAAAAAAAAAAAAAAAAAAAAAAAAAAAAAAAAAAAAAAAAAAAAAAAAAAAAAAAAAAAAAAAAAAAAAAAAAAAAAAAAAAAAAAAAAAAAAAAAAAAAAAAAAAAAAAAAAAAAAAAAAAAAAAAAAAAAAAAAAAAAAAAAAAAAAAAAAAAAAAAAAAAAAAAAAAAAAAAAAAAAAAAAAAAAAAAAAAAAAAAAAAAAAAAAAAAAAAAAAAAAAAAAAAAAAAAAAAAAAAAAAAAAAAAAAAAAAAAAAAAAAAAAAAAAAAAAAAAAAAAAAAAAAAAAAAAAAAAAAAAAAAAAAAAAAAAAAAAAAAAAAAAAAAAAAAAAAAAAAAAAAAAAAAAAAAAAAAAAAAAAAAAAAAAAAAAAAAAAAAAAAAAAAAAAAAAAAAAAAAAAAAAAAAAAAAAAAAAAAAAAAAAAAAAAAAAAAAAAAAAAAAAAAAAAAAAAAAAAAAAAAAAAAAAAAAAAAAAAAAAAAAAAAAAAAAAAAAAAAAAAAAAAAAAAAAAAAAAAAAAAAAAAAAAAAAAAAAAAAAAAAAAAAAAAAAAAAAAAAAAAAAAAAAAAAAAAAAAAAAAAAAAAAAAAAAAAAAAAAAAAAAAAAAAAAAAAAAAAAAAAAAAAAAAAAAAAAAAAAAAAAAAAAAAAAAAAAAAAAAAAAAAAAAAAAAAAAAAAAAAAAAAAAAAAAAAAAAAAAAAAAAAAAAAAAAAAAAAAAAAAAAAAAAAAAAAAAAAAAAAAAAAAAAAAAAAAAAAAAAAAAAAAAAAAAAAAAAAAAAAAAAAAAAAAAAAAAAAAAAAAAAAAAAAAAAAAAAAAAAAAAAAAAAAAAAAAAAAAAAAAAAAAAAAAAAAAAAAAAAAAAAAAAAAAAAAAAAAAAAAAAAAAAAAAAAAAAAAAAAAAAAAAAAAAAAAAAAAAAAAAAAAAAAAAAAAAAAAAAAAAAAAAAAAAAAAAAAAAAAAAAAAAAAAAAAAAAAAAAAAAAAAAAAAAAAAAAAAAAAAAAAAAAAAAAAAAAAAAAAAAAAAAAAAAAAAAAAAAAAAAAAAAAAAAAAAAAAAAAAAAAAAAAAAAAAAAAAAAAAAAAAAAAAAAAAAAAAAAAAAAAAAAAAAAAAAAAAAAAAAAAAAAAAAAAAAAAAAAAAAAAAAAAAAAAAAAAAAAAAAAAAAAAAAAAAAAAAAAAAAAAAAAAAAAAAAAAAAAAAAAAAAAAAAAAAAAAAAAAAAAAAAAAAAAAAAAAAAAAAAAAAAAAAAAAAAAAAAAAAAAAAAAAAAAAAAAAAAAAAAAAAAAAAAAAAAAAAAAAAAAAAAAAAAAAAAAAAAAAAAAAAAAAAAAAAAAAAATCTTTGATATTAATATCCTACTTAATAAATCCAATTTCGAAGAAATTTGAGCAGAATTTACTTACGTTATAAACTTAGGTCGGTTCGGATCGTTCGGATCGTTTTGGGTCTAATCGGACGGCTCCTAAATTTATCCTGCCCAAACCGAATATCAATATTAAATTCTCACTTGCATTATTCCAACTTTAAAAGGATTTGGGCAGAAATTCCTTACCGGTTAAATTTTTGATCAGTTCGGTTAGAATCGGGTCGAAAATCGGGTCGAGTCGGGTTCTGGTCAACTGGGCCGGTTCTGGTCTGGTTGACTTAAGTGAACCGGTTCGGTTCACTGGCTGGTTCAGGTTCAGACTGGGCTGAACCAGTTCTGGTTGGATTGCTGGGTTTGGTTCGGTTCTATTTGCTGGACCGGTTCAGGCTTTTAAAACCAATCCTTCTCCTTCATCTTCCTCGTCGCGATTTCTGCAGAGCGAGAGGGAGAGTGTGAGACAGAGACAGGGAGAGTAAGAGAGATCGAGCGAGGGGAAGAAAATGGAGCGAGAGAAAAAGCTTACTCCGATGGGTCGTCGTCGGAGTTCAAGCGAGCTTCAGTCGAGGAGTTCCTTCACGTCGGAGGAGATTCGTCGCGTCAGAGAGCTCGGCTTTTCCCTCGGATCGTCGCCGGTGACAGAAAGGTAAGAGTTCCTTTTTCCTTCTTCTAGAGAACTCGAGAGGTAGAGAGCTGAGGGGTGAGATTTCCATCACCCGAAAGCCTCAATTTATAGAGGAAAATTTCACCCGGCGCCTCCGAGAAATCCGCCATCTTCACGGATTTTCAGAGCTGAAATCAATCAGCTTAGATGATCGGCGGTTTCCATTCTGATCTTCTTCTGAACTTGGTCACTTTCCAGACCAAGTTCATGCCGGATATCTTGCTGAGAACAGTCATCCGATTCCCAAATCGGATTTCTTGCTGAAAATCAGCAAGTTGATTTGAACGTTGATTTTCCCTCTGTTTTGGTTGAATTTCGGGCTAGGTTCATTCTGAATTTTACTTTGATAAACTCTGATTTTTATCTCAAAATTAGGTTATAGGTTTTGATTTGG
This sequence comes from Begonia masoniana, assembly GCA_022432975.1. Taxonomy (NCBI): domain Eukaryota; kingdom Viridiplantae; phylum Streptophyta; class Magnoliopsida; order Cucurbitales; family Begoniaceae; genus Begonia; species Begonia masoniana. The sequence goes on along the minus strand of CM039503.1, from coordinate 42,970,000 downwards.
GAAATTTCAATATTAAACCCTAGAATTGAATTTGGGAATTTTTCATTTGAATTCCTAAATGTTACAGTACTGAATACCCAGAAGTTTCCTCAATGCCCGAAATGTTCAAAGAATCACTCGGGTGAGTGTAGATTTGGATCGGGTAAGTGTTTTAACTGTGAAGAGGTTGGACATTTGTACAAGGATTGCCCAAAGCCCCGGATCGTTCGATGTTTCCATTGCAACAAGGTTGGCCATGTCAACAGAGACTGCCCAGCCTTGAAGGGTGGCCCTGCCAGGATTAAGCCAAGAATATTCTCCATGATGGAGTCAGGTGGTGAGGACCAGCCTGCTGTAGTGTCAGGTACTATATTGATTAACTCTGTACCTGCTTTTACTTTGATAGATTCAGGTGCAACTCATTCTTTTATAGCCTCTACATTTGCTGATAAGTTAGATGTACGGTTTACTCCTTCTGAGCATGTGTATAACGTAGCATTACCTTCTGGTGAGCACATGCACTCCAGTCAAATGATGCCTGATAGTGTGGTGTTAGTAGGGAACATGAATTTGCCTGCTGATCTTATTGTTATGGACATAATGGGATTTGATGTGATCCTAGGAATGGACTGGCTGTTTAAGCATCATGCCACAATAGATTGTAGGACTGGAATAGTTAGCTTCCAACCCCCTGGTAGTTTGAAACACACCTTTCAAGCCTCAAAGAAAGGTAAGGAAATGTCTGTGATGACCTCTATTAACACAAGACCCTCCCCTTGTAGAGAGTATTTGTGCTTTTTGGCCAGTGCTTTAGACACACAAACAGTAGGAAAATCAAGCCCCAAAAATGTTTTAGTTGTCCAAGATTTTCCAGAAGTATTCCTAGATGACCTTCCTGGTTTGCCACCAGATAGGGAAATTGAATTCGTGGTAGATGTTTACCCCGGCGCTGAGCCAGTATCTAAGAATCCATATAGACTAGCACCAACAGAACTTAAAGAGTTGAAGAAACAGTTAGAGGACTTGTTGGAAAAGGGGTTCATACGCCCTAGCTTTTCACCATGGGGTGCACCTGTCCTTTTTGTCAAAAAGAAGGATGGATCAATGCGTATGTGCATAGACTATAGAGAATTGAATAAGCTAACTGTCAAGAACAAGTATCCACTGCCGAGGATCGATGATTTATTTGATCAGCTTAAGGGTGCAAGAGTTTTCTCAAAAATTGACCTTAGGTCCGGTTATTACCAGTTGAAGGTTAAATCTGAAGATATCCCAAAGACTGCCTTTCGCACAAGGTATGGGCATTATGAGTTTTTGGTTATGTCTTTTGGTTTGACAAATGCGCCAGCAGCCTTCATGGATCTCATGAATAGGGTGTTTCGTGAGTATTTGGACAAGTTTGTCATTGTATTCATAGATGACATTTTAATCTATTCTAGAATTAAGGATGAGCATGCAGGACACCTAAGCTTGGAGTTAGGATTGCTGAGGCAGCACCAACTTTATGCTAAGTTTTTCAAGTGTGAGTTTTGGTTTGACAGAGTTCACTTTCTTGGTCATGTGATCTCTGGTGATGGGATATCTGTCGATCCAGCCAAGGTTCAAGCTGTTAAGGAATGGCCCCAACCGAAGAATGCTTCCGATATCAGGAGTTTTCTTGGGTTAGCAGGATATTATAGGAAATTCATCGAGGGATTTTCAAAGATTGCCACACCCCTTACTATGTTGACAAGGAAAAATGTGAAGTATAATTGGACTGATAAATGTGAATCCAGTTTCCAGACCTTAAAGCAAAAACTGACCAATGCCCCAATTTTAACTCTTCCTGTCGAAAATGGTAAATTCAGTATTTATTGTGATGCTTCCAAGGTTGGACTTGGTAGTGTTTTGATGCAAGATGGAAAGGTTATAGCTTATGCCTCTAGGCAGTTAAAAGTACACGAAAAGAATTACCCCACACATGACTTAGAATTAGCTGCTGTGGTTTTTGCATTAAAGATTTGGAGGCACTACCTGTATGGACAAGTTTGTGAGATATTTTCGGATCATAAAAGTCTGAAATACATTTTCACGCAGAAAGAACTGAATATGAGGCAACGTAGGTGGTTAGAGTTTGTCAAAGATTATGATTTTGAGATTAAGTACCACCCTGGCAAGGCGAATGTTGTGGCTGATGCTTTGAGTAGAGTGACTCCTTCAGTCTCTGCATTGATTTTAAACATACCAATAGCCTTAGAGACAGAATTCCAAAGATTTAACCTGGAAGCTGTGTCTAGTGTGTCAGCCATGCTTTCGGCCATATCTTTGAGGCCAACTATTTTGGAGAAAATAAAGGAAGTTCAATTGAATGACGCTGAATGTAATAAGTATAAGTTGTGCATAGATTCTACTGATAAGTCGGATTTCAACTGCTCAGCTGATGGAATTCTCAAGTTTCGAAATAGATGGTTTGTTCCGGCTGATACTGAACTTAGAAAGGAAATCCTATCTGAGGCACATTCCTCCAGATTTTCAGTTCATCCTGGAGGTACGAAAATGTACAGAGATCTCAAGCAACATTATTGGTGGCCAGGTATGAGGAGATGTGTGGCGGAGTACGTGGAGTCATGTCTGGTCTGCCAGCAAGTCAAAGCTGAACATCAGAGGCCTACTGGAACATTACAACCCTTACCAGTTCCCGAATGGAAATGGGAACAAATAACTATGGATTTTGTTATAGGATTACCTAGAACAACAAAAGGTCACGATGCAATTTGGGTAGTAGTTGATCGTTTAACCAAATCAGCTCACTTTCTGCCAATAAAGATAACATACTCGATGGATCAATTGGCTGAGTTGTATGTGCACGAGGTTGTTAGACTGCATGGAGTTCCAAGCACCATATCCAGATTTTCAGTTCATCCTGGAGGTACGAAAATGTACAGAGATCTCAAGCAACATTATTGGTGGCCAGGTATGAGGAGATGTGTGGCGGAGTACGTGGAGTCATGTCTGGTCTGCCAGCAAGTCAAAGCTGAACATCAGAGGCCTGCTGGAACATTACAACCCTTACCAGTTCCCGAATGGAAATGGGAACAAATAACTATGGATTTTGTTATAGGATTACCTAGAACAACAAAAGGTCACGATGCAATTTGGGTAGTAGTTGATCGTTTAACCAAATCAGCTCACTTTCTGCCAATAAAGATAACATACTCGATGGATCAATTGGCTGAGTTGTATGTGCACGAGGTTGTTAGACTGCATGGAGTTCCAAGCACCATAGTTTCAGACCGAGACTCCAGATTTACATCTAAGTTTTGGAAATGTATGCACAAGGCTATGGGAACACAGCTTAGTTTTAGCACAGCCTTTCATCCTCAAACTGATGGACAATCCGAGAGAACTATCCAAACGTTGGAGGATATGCTTCGTGCATGTGTGCTGGAATTTCAGGGTTCTTGGAGTAAGTATATACCATTGATTGAATTCTCTTATAATAACAGTTTTCAAGCAACAATAGGCATGGCACCATACGAGGCATTATATGGGCGTAAGTGCAGATCTCCATTATATTGGGATGAAGTTGGAGAAGCACAGTTGATTGGTCCTGACATTGTGCAGCAGACAGTGGAAAAGATTGCTCTTATCCGACAGAGGATCTTAACAGCTCAAAGCCGGCAGAAAAGCTATGCAGACAAAAGACGAAGAGAATTAGAATTTGATGTCGGTAATGAGGTTTTCCTTAAGGTGTCGCCTTTCAAAGGAGTTGTGAGATTTGGGAAAAGAGGCAAGTTGAACCCCAGATATATTGGACCTTTTCAAATCGTGAAGAGAATTGGGAAGTCAGCATATCAACTTCAGTTACCAGCCTCTCTGGAGGGAATTCATAATGTGTTTCATGTTTCCATGCTAAAGAAATGTGTTAGAGATCCTTCACAGATTATAGAACAGCAGAGTATCGAAGTTTTTTTTTTTTTTTTTTTTTTTTTTTTTTTTTTTTTTTTTTTTTTTTTTTTTTTTTTTTTTTTTTTTTTTTTTTTTTTTTTTTTTTTTTTTTTTTTTTTTTTTTTTTTTTTTTTTTTTTTTTTTTTTTTTTTTTTTTTTTTTTTTTTTTTTTTTTTTTTTTTTTTTTTTTTTTTTTTTTTTTTTTTTTTTTTTTTTTTTTTTTTTTTTTTTTTTTTTTTTTTTTTTTTTTTTTTTTTTTTTTTTTTTTTTTTTTTTTTTTTTTTTTTTTTTTTTTTTTTTTTTTTTTTTTTTTTTTTTTTTTTTTTTTTTTTTTTTTTTTTTTTTTTTTTTTTTTTTTTTTTTTTTTTTTTTTTTTTTTTTTTTTTTTTTTTTTTTTTTTTTTTTTTTTTTTTTTTTTTTTTTTTTTTTTTTTTTTTTTTTTTTTTTTTTTTTTTTTTTTTTTTTTTTTTTTTTTTTTTTTTTTTTTTTTTTTTTTTTTTTTTTTTTTTTTTTTTTTTTTTTTTTTTTTTTTTTTTTTTTTTTTTTTTTTTTTTTTTTTTTTTTTTTTTTTTTTTTTTTTTTTTTTTTTTTTTTTTTTTTTTTTTTTTTTTTTTTTTTTTTTTTTTTTTTTTTTTTTTTTTTTTTTTTTTTTTTTTTTTTTTTTTTTTTTTTTTTTTTTTTTTTTTTTTTTTTTTTTTTTTTTTTTTTTTTTTTTTTTTTTTTTTTTTTTTTTTTTTTTTTTTTTTTTTTTTTTTTTTTTTTTTTTTTTTTTTTTTTTTTTTTTTTTTTTTTTTTTTTTTTTTTTTTTTTTTTTTTTTTTTTTTTTTTTTTTTTTTTTTTTTTTTTTTTTTTTTTTTTTTTTTTTTTTTTTTTTTTTTTTTTTTTTTTTTTTTTTTTTTTTTTTTTTTTTTTTTTTTTTTTTTTTTTTTTTTTTTTTTTTTTTTTTTTTTTTTTTTTTTTTTTTTTTTTTTTTTTTTTTTTTTTTTTTTTTTTTTTTTTTTTTTTTTTTTTTTTTTTTTTTTTTTTTTTTTTTTTTTTTTTTTTTTTTTTTTTTTTTTTTTTTTTTTTTTTTTTTTTTTTTTTTTTTTTTTTTTTTTTTTTTTTTTTTTTTTTTTTTTTTTTTTTTTTTTTTTTTTTTTTTTTTTTTTTTTTTTTTTTTTTTTTTTTTTTTTTTTTTTTTTTTTTTTTTTTTTTTTTTTTTTTTTTTTTTTTTTTTTTTTTTTTTTTTTTTTTTTTTTTTTTTTTTTTTTTTTTTTTTTTTTTTTTTTTTTTTTTTTTTTTTTTTTTTTTTTTTTTTTTTTTTTTTTTTTTTTTTTTTTTTTTTTTTTTTTTTTTTTTTTTTTTTTTTTTTTTTTTTTTTTTTTTTTTTTTTTTTTTTTTTTTTTTTTTTTTTTTTTTTTTTTTTTTTTTTTTTTTTTTTTTTTTTTTTTTTTTTTTTTTTTTTTTTTTTTTTTTTTTTTTTTTTTTTTTTTTTTTTTTTTTTTTTTTTTTTTTTTTTTTTTTTTTTTTTTTTTTTTTTTTTTTTTTTTTTTTTTTTTTTTTTTTTTTTTTTTTTTTTTTTTTTTTTTTTTTTTTTTTTTTTTTTTTTTTTTTTTTTTTTTTTTTTTTTTTTTTTTTTTTTTTTTTTTTTTTTTTTTTTTTTTTTTTTTTTTTTTTTTTTTTTTTTTTTTTTTTTTTTTTTTTTTTTTTTTTTTTTTTTTTTTTTTTTTTTTTTTTTTTTTTTTTTTTTTTTTTTTTTTTTTTTTTTTTTTTTTTTTTTTTTTTTTTTTTTTTTTTTTTTTTTTTTTTTTTTTTTTTTTTTTTTTTTTTTTTTTTTTTTTTTTTTTTTTTTTTTTTTTTTTTTTTTTTTTTTAAAGACTACGAAAATGAATTTCCATGTAAGAATAGTGAAGTATGAACTGTATGTGACAGACAAACTATTAAGGGAACTAATCCGCCCCTTAATAGAGTAAAGTCGATCGGATGAGGAAATCATCCGGCTGACGTCACCGGTGGATATAGAGTAAAGTCGATCGGATGAGGAAATCATCCGGCTGACGTCACCGGTGGATATAGAGTAAAGTCGATCGGATGAGGAAATCATCCGGCTGACGTCACCGGTGGATATAGAGTAAAGTCGATCGGATGAGGAAATCATCCGGCTGACGTCACCGGTGGATATAGAGTAAAGTCGATCGGATGAGGAAATCATCCGGCTGACGTCACCGGTGGATATAGAGTAAAGTCGATCGGATGAGGAAATCATCCGGCTGACGTCACCGGTGGATATAGAGTAAAGTCGATCGGATGAGGAAATCATCCGGCTGACGTCACCGGTGGATATAGAGTAAAGTCGATCGGATGAGGAAATCATCCGGCTGACGTCACCGGTGGATATAGAGTAAAGTCGATCGGATGAGGAAATCATCCGGCTGACGTCACCGGTGGATATAGAGTAAAGTCGATCGGATGAGGAAATCATCCGGCTGACGTCACCGGTGGATATAGAGTAAAGTCGATCGGATGAGGAAATCATCCGGCTGACGTCACCGGTGGATATAGAGTAAAGTCGATCGGATGAGGAAATCATCCGGCTGACGTCACCGGTGGATATAGAGTAAAGTCGATCGGATGAGGAAATCATCCGGCTGACGTCACCGGTGGATATAGAGTAAAGTCGATCGGATGAGGAAATCATCCGGCTGACGTCACCGGTGGATATAGAGTAAAGTCGATCGGATGAGGAAATCATCCGGCTGACGTCACCGGTGGATATAGAGTAAAGTCGATCGGATGAGGAAATCATCCGGCTGACGTCACCGGTGGATATAGAGTAAAGTCGATCGGATGAGGAAATCATCCGGCTGACGTCACCGGTGGATATAGAGTAAAGTCGATCGGATGAGGAAATCATCCGGCTGACGTCACCGGTGGATATAGAGTAAAGTCGATCGGATGAGGAAATCATCCGGCTGACGTCACCGGTGGATATAGAGTAAAGTCGATCGGATGAGGAAATCATCCGGCTGACGTCACCGGTGGATATAGAGTAAAGTCGATCGGATGAGGAAATCATCCGGCTGACGTCACCGGTGGATATAGAGTAAAGTCGATCGGATGAGGAAATCATCCGGCTGACGTCACCGGTGGATATAGAGTAAAGTCGATCGGATGAGGAAATCATCCGGCTGACGTCACCGGTGGATATAGAGTAAAGTCGATCGGATGAGGAAATCATCCGGCTGACGTCACCGGTGGATATAGAGTAAAGTCGATCGGATGAGGAAATCATCCGGCTGACGTCACCGGTGGATATAGAGTAAAGTCGATCGGATGAGGAAATCATCCGGCTGACGTCACCGGTGGATATAGAGTAAAGTCGATCGGATGAGGAAATCATCCGGCTGACGTCACCGGTGGATATAGAGTAAAGTCGATCGGATGAGGAAATCATCCGGCTGACGTCACCGGTGGATATAGAGTAAAGTCGATCGGATGAGGAAATCATCCGGCTGACGTCACCGGTGGATATAGAGTAAAGTCGATCGGATGAGGAAATCATCCGGCTGACGTCACCGGTGGATATAGAGTAAAGTCGATCGGATGAGGAAATCATCCGGCTGACGTCACCGGTGGATATAGAGTAAAGTCGATCGGATGAGGAAATCATCCGGCTGACGTCACCGGTGGATATAGAGTAAAGTCGATCGGATGAGGAAATCATCCGGCTGACGTCACCGGTGGATATAGAGTAAAGTCGATCGGATGAGGAAATCATCCGGCTGACGTCACCGGTGGATATAGAGTAAAGTCGATCGGATGAGGAAATCATCCGGCTGACGTCACCGGTGGATATAGAGTAAAGTCGATCGGATGAGGAAATCATCCGGCTGACGTCACCGGTGGATATAGAGTAAAGTCGATCGGATGAGGAAATCATCCGGCTGACGTCACCGGTGGATATAGAGTAAAGTCGATCGGATGAGGAAATCATCCGGCTGACGTCACCGGTGGATATAGAGTAAAGTCGATCGGATGAGGAAATCATCCGGCTGACGTCACCGGTGGATATAGAGTAAAGTCGATCGGATGAGGAAATCATCCGGCTGACGTCACCGGTGGATATAGAGTAAAGTCGATCGGATGAGGAAATCATCCGGCTGACGTCACCGGTGGATATAGAGTAAAGTCGATCGGATGAGGAAATCATCCGGCTGACGTCACCGGTGGATATAGAGTAAAGTCGATCGGATGAGGAAATCATCCGGCTGACGTCACCGGTGGATATAGAGTAAAGTCGATCGGATGAGGAAATCATCCGGCTGACGTCACCGGTGGATATAGAGTAAAGTCGATCGGATGAGGAAATCATCCGGCTGACGTCACCGGTGGATATAGAGTAAAGTCGATCGGATGAGGAAATCATCCGGCTGACGTCACCGGTGGATATAGAGTAAAGTCGATCGGATGAGGAAATCATCCGGCTGACGTCACCGGTGGATATAGAGTAAAGTCGATCGGATGAGGAAATCATCCGGCTGACGTCACCGGTGGATATAGAGTAAAGTCGATCGGATGAGGAAATCATCCGGCTGACGTCACCGGTGGATATAGAGTAAAGTCGATCGGATGAGGAAATCATCCGGCTGACGTCACCGGTGGATATAGAGTAAAGTCGATCGGATGAGGAAATCATCCGGCTGACGTCACCGGTGGATATAGAGTAAAGTCGATCGGATGAGGAAATCATCCGGCTGACGTCACCGGTGGATATAGAGTAAAGTCGATCGGATGAGGAAATCATCCGGCTGACGTCACCGGTGGATATAGAGTAAAGTCGATCGGATGAGGAAATCATCCGGCTGACGTCACCGGTGGATATAGAGTAAAGTCGATCGGATGAGGAAATCATCCGGCTGACGTCACCGGTGGATATAGAGTAAAGTCGATCGGATGAGGAAATCATCCGGCTGACGTCACCGGTGGATATAGAGTAAAGTCGATCGGATGAGGAAATCATCCGGCTGACGTCACCGGTGGATATAGAGTAAAGTCGATCGGATGAGGAAATCATCCGGCTGACGTCACCGGTGGATATAGAGTAAAGTCGATCGGATGAGGAAATCATCCGGCTGACGTCACCGGTGGATATAGAGTAAAGTCGATCGGATGATGTAGTCGAAACTTTGTCGTTTTGTGACCGGATGATGTAGTCGAAACTTTGTCGTTTTGTGACCGGATGATGTAGTCGAAACTTTGTCGTTTTGTGACCGGATGATGTAGTCGAAACTTTGTCGTTTTGTGACCGGATGATGTAGTCGAAACTTTGTCGTTTTGTGACCGGATGATGTAGTCGAAACTTTGTCGTTTTGTGACCGGATGATGTAGTCGAAACTTTTTTTTTTTTTTTTTTTTTTTTTTTTTTTTTTTTTTTTTTTTTTTTTTTTTTTTTTTTTTTTTTTTTTTTTTTTTTTTTTTTTTTTTTTTTTTTTTTTTTTTTTTTTTTTTTTTTTTTTTTTTTTTTTTTTTTTTTTTTTTTTTTTTTTTTTTTTTTTTTTTTTTTTTTTTTTTTTTTTTTTTTTTTTTTTTTTTTTTTTTTTTTTTTTTTTTTTTTTTTTTTTTTTTTTTTTTTTTTTTTTTTTTTTTTTTTTTTTTTTTTTTTTTTTTTTTTTTTTTTTTTTTTTTTTTTTTTTTTTTTTTTTTTTTTTTTTTTTTTTTTTTTTTTTTTTTTTTTTTTTTTTTTTTTTTTTTTTTTTTTTTTTTTTTTTTTTTTTTTTTTTTTTTTTTTTTTTTTTTTTTTTTTTTTTTTTTTTTTTTTTTTTTTTTTTTTTTTTTTTTTTTTTTTTTTTTTTTTTTTTTTTTTTTTTTTTTTTTTTTTTTTTTTTTTTTTTTTTTTTTTTTTTTTTTTTTTTTTTTTTTTTTTTTTTTTTTTTTTTTTTTTTTTTTTTTTTTTTTTTTTTTTTTTTTTTTTTTTTTTTTTTTTTTTTTTTTTTTTTTTTTTTTTTTTTTTTTTTTTTTTTTTTTTTTTTTTTTTTTTTTTTTTTTTTTTTTTTTTTTTTTTTTTTTTTTTTTTTTTTTTTTTTTTTTTTTTTTTTTTTTTTTTTTTTTTTTTTTTTTTTTTTTTTTTTTTTTTTTTTTTTTTTTTTTTTTTTTTTTTTTTTTTTTTTTTTTTTTTTTTTTTTTTTTTTTTTTTTTTTTTTTTTTTTTTTTTTTTTTTTTTTTTTTTTTTTTTTTTTTTTTTTTTTTTTTTTTTTTTTTTTTTTTTTTTTTTTTTTTTTTTTTTTTTTTTTTTTTTTTTTTTTTTTTTTTTTTTTTTTTTTTTTTTTTTTTTTTTTTTTTTTTTTTTTTTTTTTTTTTTTTTTTTTTTTTTTTTTTTTTTTTTTTTTTTTTTTTTTTTTTTTTTTTTTTTTTTTTTTTTTTTTTTTTTTTTTTTTTTTTTTTTTTTTTTTTTTTTTTTTTTTTTTTTTTTTTTTTTTTTTTTTTTTTTTTTTTTTTTTTTTTTTTTTTTTTTTTTTTTTTTTTTTTTTTTTTTTTTTTTTTTTTTTTTTTTTTTTTTTTTTTTTTTTTTTTTTTTTTTTTTTTTTTTTTTTTTTTTTTTTTTTTTTTTTTTTTTTTTTTTTTTTTTTTTTTTTTTTTTTTTTTTTTTTTTTTTTTTTTTTTTTTTTTTTTTTTTTTTTTTTTTTTCCTTTTAGTAATATCCGAGTTTATGAGTAACAAACTGGGTTCAAAAAACTCGGGGCGTTACAGGTAAAAATTTAATTTATTATATTTAATTGTGTATCTCATGGTTTTCAAAATCTATCTTGAAATATATTTAAGACATCGATGATATGTCATGTTTTACAACATGTTTATATGTATGTTATTTTGAATATCTATTTTGTGCATGCATTTTTCTATTTCTATTCATACCAACCGTATGTAGCAAGTTTACTTGACCCGCGAGAAGGTTGTTATTTGTTGAGTTCCTTCTATCGAGCGAGAATGTGTTTGCACGTTATGCGAATGTAAGATGGGACAACTCTCAATATCGTAACCCTAGACGAAAATCCCAAATGTCATGTTTTACAACATGTTTTATATGTATGTTGTTTTGAATATCTGTTTTGTACATGCATTTTATTATTTCTACTCATACCAATTGTATGTAGCAAGTTTACTTGACCCGCAAGAGGGTTGTTATTTGTTGAGTTTCTTCAATCGAGCGAGAACGTGTTTGCACGTTATGCGAACATAATATGGGACAACTCTCGATAACGTAACCCTAGACGCAAAATCCCTAAATTGATTAGACTTTTATTGTTTTATGTCACAATCATCTGAAGATTATTTTCTCCCTCATACATATGTGGTACCAACTTTTGGGTCCATGAGTGATTTCTGTTTTACTGATAGCTTTATACTATAACAGTAATGTAACTATTTTATTATTTATCACTTTATAGTGGACTATTTTATTACTTGACCAATTCGTTAACCTTAGTTCCTGACTTTTTGCATGCACACATATTTTTAAAACACTCAATATAATATTTGAAATCTCTAATTGAGTATAGTCAACTCACCTCAAATGACTCTATATTTTTGAAATCACATACAGAGGGAGGTTGAGTTTGAAAAATGAGTGATCATGATATTATCATTCTAGTTTCATTTTCTTTAGTGCGACTTATCCTTGGTGAGACACTTTCATTACTTAATTTTATTGTTTATTTTACTGGGATCTTGTAGTATTCTTTCATAGTGTTTACATTATTGCACATATATTATATTTTAGATTTTATTATTATATGATCTTGATATTAATATTGGACCGATGTGATAGGTCAACATTTTTAGGCATCGACATCACAAATACATCATTTGGTTCTTTAGGTTTTTTATTGCAAGCCATTCAATTTTTACTAATAGTCAGTTGGATCCTCTTAACGTTTATATTGTTCATTGTTTGAGTTGTAGTCTTCTTTCGGGTCGTGACAATCATGTCAGCTTTTCCATTTACGTCTTGGCACGACCACGGATCATGACAATTAGCATGAATATTGCTAACTATTTCAAAAATTATAATGATTGTTTGAAGCTAATTTAATTATTTTTTCTTTTAAAGAAGATTTTCTCTTTCTACTTTGCCAAAGTCTAGTTGCATGCACTTATTTAAGAGAAAGCAAATAGTTGAATACCCATGAGAATTAAGTATACTATTAGTTTTTAAGACCCTTGAGGGACCTTATTCTTGTTTGGACCTTGACTTTTAAACACTGCAGCAGAAAACGTAAATATGAGTGAAAAGCCAGAGTCCAAACCAATTGGGCTAAGAATAAAGTCCAATAAATGACATAAAAAATAAAGCAAAAATATAAGTGTAAATTAAATGTGCCAAAATAAAATGACAATAAAAGCTTTTAATAGAGTTATAAGATAAAATCTAACCTCACTAAAAAGGTTTCTCGAGAAAAGAAATAATAAAACTTAAAAATATATAAAGATTGGCTGAGTCTAATCTGCATCGTTAACTATCTCCTTGACTAAAATTTTAGAACAGGAGTATTTTGGAGTGAGATAATTAAATTCAATATTGATAGAGTTTATATTCAATAAAAAAATTAAATAATGAGGGAACATGTCAATTTTAAATTATTTCCATAAAATTGATTTGCAGAATAAACAGTAGGATGAACATTAAAATATTTCTATATAACGTGGTATGTTAATCAAAGTATGATTTCATTAGGAAATAACTAGATTTATGATAAAAATCATCTTTACATTAGAAACCCAAACCATTCAAATAGTTCAAGTAAGGAGTTCCTATTCCGGCATACCCCCGAAGGCTAAAAAAGTGAGTGACCCACACCACGGTTTCTCCTCAGAAGTTCAATTCCGATTCCTAATAATAATTCTTCCAAGTAAAAATTAATCCTTCAAACATTTTCTAGAAAGAAAGTTTATACATTTTTCCTTACTTCCAACTCTTCCTTTCCGATCAACTGAACTAGATATAAACATGATGAAATTTAACTCCAAATGGCCTTCTCAACTCTGAGTTGGCAACGCTAAAACATTGAAGAAGACTAATATTCTTCCTTTGAATCCTTTGAAAGTAGACGGTGTTTTGCCCAGGGGGGGTTATGTTCGGTGTAAATAGTAGGGGTGTACGTGGTCCGGTCCGGTCCGGTTTTGAGAAAAATTAAGATCGGACCAATAATATTCGGTTTTCAATTTTCAAGACTGGTACCATCAAAATTTTTTTAAGAACCGGACCAGAATTTTGATTCCGGTTCTGGTCCAATTCCGGTTTTCCCATAAAAAAATATTTTTTTAATGTAATTTTTTTTTTTTTAAGAATATGTTCCCTTGATGTGAGAACCTACTGAGTCTTAGATTATCTTTTATGCCCTTTCCATCTATTTTTTCAGATAGAGGCCAATGGTCTAGTAAATATTGAGTAATAAAAATTCTCAGTCAATACCTCTTCATGTATATGTTTGTCGCCATCGTCACTAAAATCTTCCTCACTGCCTAGCTCAGGTGGATCATCAATCTCTTCATCACTACCAAGCACTGAGTTATCCTCCTTGAGCTAAAGGGAAAAAAAATCAGTTCCTTGCTACAAAATAAAGATTTTACTCCCACTGATAGTAAGATTGTTTCAGTCTCAAATATGTTCAAAAAAAATCTCCATGATTGATATCAGTCTATATCATATAATTTTGTTCCTTAAAACAAAGAAAATTAACATTTTCGATGTCCATAGAATGAACAACAATTTTCTAGTTACCTCTTTTGAAGGTCCATTGGAAATCCTAGGTGAACTGCAGCAAGAAAAAAGAAAAAAAAAAAAGCAACAATTCAGCTATATGATAAAACAAAATTACTAATGGCAGAAAAACGACGGTGAGAGAGGAGATTCAGAATAGCAACCATTCAGCTATATGAATTATGATCAAACTTTCAATTCCCAATATTTTTTCCAAAAAAGACAAGAGAAATGTAAACAACAACAACAACAACAGAAAAACGAAAAAAAAAGTAAAAACTATCTATTCACTCTTCTTCGTCAAAGATGGGCGTCTCACGATTCTGGATTCACGTCTGTAAGCTGCAACGGTAGCCGGTGGTTGCTCAAGGCTGCGACGACTGCGAGTATGCGAGAGGTACCGACTGCACACTGCGGCGACGGCAAGAGAGGAGATTGAAGTGAAGAAGAGTGAATCCCCTGAAGATTGAACTTCAGATTTGTCGATAGATTGAAAAATTAGGGCTCTATGACAGAACTTCTGTCTCTTTTGTTTTGTCATGGTCCGGTTCAATTTTTCGGGTATTTTGTCATTAAACCCAAAAACCGAACCAAATATTTCGGTTTTGCTAAATCAGACCCAAAATTCAACTTTTTTTATAGCAAAACCGACCAGAACCGGACCACATAGGTCGGTTCTGGTCCGGTTCTTCGTTCCGGGTGGGGTACACCCCTAGTAAATAGGGGGAGTGGATCCCCTTTTTGTGTAATAGCTCACAAGGAAAAGTTTAATCAAATCCATTTAATTTAAATCAAAATAATTTAATACCACAATTATAGTAATAGGTGTTACATTCTCGCATTACTTAGGAAATTTCGTTCCCAAAAATTAGAATATCCTCAAAAGTGCCTTCAAACAAGTGGGAATACTTGTTTATTATCTCATATTCAATCTCCCAAGTGGTTTTTCTTTCGCTATGGTTCTTCCACTTAACTCGTACTGAAGGAATTTCATGATGAGAGAGAATCCTAACTTCATGAAGAATCCTTTCAAGTCCCTCATAAGATACATCTTCTTGGACAGGCAACTTGCTCTAGAAAATAACATGCAATAGGTCAGTATGTACTTCCTCATCATAGAAACATAGAAGACATTGACAACATAATTCAATTGTGGGGATAAGTCCAACTAATAAGCTATTTGATCAACCCACTCCATAATCTTGAATGGTTCAATATATTTAGGAGCTAACTTGCCATTGTTGACTTAAATGATGTTTAAGTCTAAATATGTTTTTGATGATGTATTTAAATGGTTAATATTGTAATCTGATTATGTTAAGTGAATGAGAATAACGAATATGCATTAGTAATTTAATCTGTTGGAAATGCCATTGGAAAGGGTATTTTAGTTGTTTAACAATCGTGATTAAGTGTACAGGGCTGAAAACTCATCCGCCGATGAGTTGTTAAAAATAGACATACAACCGATCGCTAACGACATATACGATGGAGTTTTAATGCTGCTTCTGCCGATGGCATTTGAAGCGACTCATACCGATAGCGTTTTAATGGTGCATCTACCGATGGAGTTTTAATGCTGCATCTGCCGATGGCGTTTGAAGCTGCATCTGCCGATGGTCTTCAAAGCTTGCATCTGCCGATGGACTTCAAAGCTTGCATCTGCGATGGTCTTCAAAGCTTGCATCTGCCGATGGACTTCAAAGCTTGCATCTGCGATGGTCTTCAAAGCTTGCATCTGCGATGGTCTTCAAAGCTTGAATCTGCCGATGGTCTTCAAAGCTTGCATCTGCGATGGTCTTCAAAGCTTGAATCTGCCGATGGTCTTCAAAGCTTGCATCTGCCGATGGTCTTCAAAGCTTGCATCTGCCGATGGTCTTCAAAGCTTGAATCTGCCGATGGTCTTCAAAGCTTGCATCTGCGATGGTCTTCAAAGCTTGCATCTGCGATGGTCTTCAAAGCTTGCATCTGCGATGGTCTTCAAAGCTTGAATCTGCCGATGGTCTTCAAAGCTTGCATCTGCGATGGTCTTCAAAGCTTGCATCTGCCGATGGACTTCAAAGCTTGCATCTGCGATGGTCTTCAAAGCTTGCATCTGCGATGGTCTTCAAAGCTTGAATCTGCCGATGGTCTTCAAAGCTTGAATCTGCCGATGGTCTTCAAAGCTTGCATCTGCCGATGGTCTTCAAAGCTGCATCTGCCGATGGACTTCAAAGCTTGCATCTGCGATGGTCTTCAAAGCTTGCATCTGCGATGGTCTTCAAAGCTTGCATCTGCCGATGGACTTCAAAGCTTGCATCTGCGATGGTCTTCAAAGCTTGCATCTGCCGATGGCGTTTGAAGCTGCATCTGCCGATGGACTTCAAAGCTTGCATCTGCCGATGGACTTCAAAGCTTGCATCTGCGATGGTCTTCAAAGCTTGCATCTGCGATGGTCTTCAAAGCTTGCATCTGCCGATGGTCTTCAAAGCTTGAATCTGCCGATGGTCTTCAAAGCTTGCATCTGCGATGGTCTTCAAAGCTTGCATCTGCCGATGGACTTCAAAGCTTGCATCTGCGATGGTCTTCAAAGCTTGCATCTGCCGATGGTCTTCAAAGCTTGCATCTGCGATGGTCTTCAAAGCTTGAATCTGCCGATGGTCTTCAAAGCTTGAATCTGCCGATGGTCTTCAAAGCTTGAATCTGCCGATGGTCTTCAAAGCTTGAATCTGCCGATGGTCTTCAAAGCTTGCATCTGCCGATGGTCTTCAAAGCTTGCATCTGCGATGGTCTTCAAAGCTTGCATCTGCGATGGTCTTCAAAGCTTGCATCTGCGATGGTCTTCAAAGCTTGCATCTGCCGATGGTCTTCAAAGCTTGAATCTGCCGATGGTCTTCAAAGCTTGCATCTGCCGATGGTCTTCAAAGCTTGCATCTGCGATGGTCTTCAAAGCTTGAATCTGCCGATGGTCTTCAAAGCTTGCATCTGCCGATGGACTTCAAAGCTTGCATCTGCCGATGGACTTCAAAGCTTGCATCTGCCGATGGTCTTCAAAGCTTGCATCTGCGATGGTCTTCAAAGCTTGCATCTGCCGATGGCGTTTGAAGCTGCATCTGCCGATGGCGTTTGAAGCTGCATCTGCCGATGGTCTTCAAAGCTTGCATCTGCCGATGGACTTCAAAGCTTGCATCTGCGATGGTCTTCAAAGCTTGCATCTGCCGATGGTCTTCAAAGCTTGCATCTGCGATGGTCTTCAAAGCTGCATCTGCCGATGGTCTTCAAAGCTTGAATCTGCCGATGGTCTTCAAAGCTTGCATCTGCCGATGGACTTCAAAGCTTGCATCTGCCGATGGCGTTTGAAGCTGCATCTGCCGATGGCGTTTGAAGCTGCATCTGCCGATGGCGTTTGAAGCTGCATCTGCCGATGGACTTTAAAGTTGCATCTGCCGATGGTCTTCAAAGCTTGAATCTGCCGATGGTCTTCAAAGCTTGCATCTGCCGATGGTCTTCAAAGCCTGCATCTGCCGATGGTCTTCAAAGCTTGCCTCTGCCGATGGACTTCAAAGCTTGCATCTGCTGATGGACTTCAAAGCTTGCATCTGCCGATGGTCTTCAAAGCTTGCATCTGCCGATGGTCTTCAAAGCTTGCATCTGCCGATGGTCTTCAAAGCTTGCATCTGCCGATGGTCTTCAAAGCTTGCATCTGCCGATGGACTTCAAAGCTTGCATTTGCCGATGGACTTCAAAGCTTACATCTGCCGATGACTTATTGTGTTACATCTACCGATGGCATTTTGAAGATACTCATGCCGATAGCTTTTAAAGCTGCTTCCACCGATGATCTTCCGCCAGAATTCAAAATAGCCGCGAAGCTACAGAGACGTCGTTTTCAGCATTAACTCCAGAACTTTAATGGCGACGACGACTTGCAACTACAGACGGCAACGGCTACCTGATCTAGTACGGATGCTTCCCAACGGTAACATTTTCTATTTGAAGAAAGAAGCATTCAATTCTGAGCTGAAAAATGAGACAGAGTATTTAAGCCAAGGTTAGAGCACGAAGATCAGACTTTTTGCGAATTTCATTACTGAGCCCTAATCTGCAAAATATTCATACTCTGTATTTCATCTACTCCTCTCGAACCCAAATTTGAGAATTATTCTTTGAGAGAGTTTAGATTGTGATATATTATTATTACACATTCAAAATCTGTAAAGGCAGTGGATTGACGCCCGTCAAGTTCAATCCAGATTTGTAAAGGCAGTGGATTGACGCTCGTCAAGTTCAATCCAGATTTGTAAAGGCAGTGGATTGACGCCCGTCAAGTTCAATCCAGATTTGTAAAGGCAGTTGATCGGAGCCCAGAATTCCGATCTGTTTATTCTCGAGAAGAAGGTTAAGGATCTTCAAGGGGTGAACCTTGAAGCGTGGATGTAGGCTGGGTTGAGCCGAACCACGTAAAAATTACTGGTGTCATTTTTCTCTTACTCTCTCTTTTATATCTGCTGTTGATTCACTTGCTATTAGTTTTAAGTAAAATTTTAAAAAGGTCTAATTCACCCCCCTCTTAGACAATCTCGATCCTACAATTGGTATCAGAGCTTTAGGTTATCATTGTCTGAGCTTTGTTTAAACACTCTGTGTTATATATTTTCACAATGGCATTCAACACTAACAGCACACAAATAGAAGGTCAAGCAACAAATAGACCTCCTTTCTTCGATGGGAGTGATTATGTCTACTGGAAGTCCAGAATGAGAATATTCATTCAAGCTGTGGACTATGAACTATGGAATAACATAGAAAATGGTCCTTACATTGCTGTCAAAACAGATAATGGTGTGGAGATCCCCAAAGCTTCACATGAACTAAATGATACAGATAAAAAGAACTTGAGCTTAAATGGCAAGGCTATAAATACCCTGTACTTTGCTCTGAATAGAGACGAATTTAATAGAGTACAAGGGTGTGAGAGTGCCCAAGAGATTTGGCACTTATTAGAGGTCACACACGAGGGCACAAATCAGGTGAAAGAGAGTAAGTTAAATATGTTAGTTCACGAGTATGAACTTTTTACCATGTTAAAGGATGAGTCTATTTCATCTATGTTTACTCGGTTCACTAACATTACTAATGGTTTAAAAGCTCTCGGTAAGATTTACTCAGGTGAAGAACAGGTAAGAAAAATTTTGAGATGCCTAACCAGAGCCTGGCAACCAAAAGTGACAGCAATACAAGAAGCTCGGGATCTAAAGGTGCTCAAGCTGGAAGAGCTCATTGGCTCTCTGATGACTCATGAGATAACCATGAGGGCCAATGATAAGGAAGATCTCAAAGAAAAGGAGATCAACAAAAAGAAGGATATTGCTCTGAAAGCCTCTTCAAGCAAAAATGAAGAATCTGAGGAAGAAGTAGAAGAAGATGATGAGGATATTGCCCTCATTACAAGGAGGTTCAGCAAATTCCTTCAGAGAAAAAGAATGCAAGGAAGGAGATTTCCAAAGGTTGAAAAATCATAAAAAGGAAAAGGAAATCACCTGCTTTGGATGCGGGAAGCCTGGCCACATGAAAGTAGATTGTCCACAGGCAAAGAAGTATCCCAAGAAGTTTAAGAAGAAGGCTATGAAAGCCACTTGGGATGTCAGTGAAGGTGACACCTCCTCTTCAGAAGATGAGGAAGTAGCCAACCTGTGCTTCATGGCACATGAGGATAAGGTTAGTTCCTCTTCTGCCACTACTTTAAGTGATAGTGAAAGTGATAATAATGATGGAGAATTAATCGATGCTTTTAATGATTTAGTTAAACAGTTTGGCATGTTAAAGGCTAAATACACTACACTGAAAAAGGAAAATGCAAGTCTAATTGAGAAGCATGTCAATGAACACAGCTTGCATGAAAAAGAAGTCTCTGAACTTAAAAAGAAGAATGAGACGTTGAATAAACTCGTTCTGAATTTCACTAAAGGCAGTAAAAATCTGAATATGCTATTGAACAGCCAGAGAGTGCAATTTGATAGAACTGGCCTAGGGTATGACAAGTTCTGTAAAAAGAAAACTTATAAGAATCTTTTTATTAAATCTACTGTCTGTCATGCATGCAATGAAGTAGGACATAAATCATTTATATGTCCTTTAAAAACAAATAATATGAAAACTAGTAGTAAGTTGCAATGGGTTCCCAAAGGAACCAAAACTAACACTAGGACCCAAAAGATTTGGGTACCTAAGAAGACAACCTGATTTCTGTCTTGCAGGATGATGCGTCTCCATTAAGGAATCAATGGTACCTGGGCAGTGGCTATTCAAGGCACATGACTGGAGATGCATCTATGTTTGCTGCTGTCAGCAAGAAGAAAGGTAGTGTTACTTTTGGTGGAAACCAAAAGGGCAAAATTGTTGGCATTGGCAACATAGATAACCCTATCAATCCTATTATAGAAAATGTTTTATTAGTTGATGGGTTAAAACACAATCTGCTCAGCATAAGTCAATTATGTGACAGAGGTTATGAAGTGATATTTAAATCAGATTCATGCATAATCAAAGATAGCTCATCCAGTTCTATACTGTTCAAAGGATATAGAAAAGAAAATGTGTATATTATTGATTTAGATAATATAGAATTTTCTGATGAAAAATGACTTGCTGTGAATTCTTCTAATGATTGTTGGATCTGGCATAGGAGATTAGGACACGTAGGGATGAATACCTTAGCTAAGATTACTAAGGAGAACTTAGTTAGAGGAATCAGTTCATGTTAACTTTGATGAGTCCCCTCAACCCACAATCAATGTGGATGAGCATGTCACTTTGGAAAATCATTTGGACTCTCTTTCCTTAGAAAAATCCTCAGATTCACTACAAGTTGAAAAATCCTACTCTCCCTAGAGATTGGAAATATGTCAGAAACCATCCAATAGATGAAATCTTAGGTGATCCTTCTCTAGGAGTTAAGACTAGATCCTCTCTTAGGAATCTCTGTGCCAATGTGACATTTATCTCTCAAATAGAGTCTAAGAAGTTTGAAGAGGCCGAGAATGATGAGAATTGGATTTTAGTTATGCAAGAGGAGCTAAATCAATTTGAAAGGAGCAAGGTATGGGAACTTGTTCCACGGCCTAAGGATCATCCCATTATTGGAACAAAATGGGTTTATAAGAATAAATTAGATGAAAATGGGATTGTTGTTAGAAATAAGGCTAGACTAGTTGCTAAAGGTTACAATCAAGAAGAATGAATAGATTTTGAGGAAACCTTTGCACCTGTTGCTAGATTAGAATCAATTAGGATGCTCTTAGCCTATGCTTGCTACAAAAACTTCACACTCTTCCAAATGGATGTGAAGAGTGCTTTCTTAAATGGGTATATTCAGGAAGAAGTTTATGTAGAGCAGCTCTTAGGATTTGAAGATTTTGCAAAACCTGATTATGTGTATAGACTTAAGAAGGCACTTTATGGACTTAAACAGGCTCCTAGAGCTTGGTATGATAGGTTGAGGAACTTCCTTGAGGAAAGGAATTTCAAAAAGGGTAACACCGACTCAACTCTGTTTACCATGCAAAAGGATAAGGATATTCTATTAGTTCAAATTTATGTCGATGACAGTGTTTTCCATAGGCATCGGAAGATGCATATGCATCGGTTGATGCAGTGTTTTCCATAGGCATCGGAAGATGCATATGCATCGGTTGATGCAGTGTTTTCCATAGGCATCGGAAGATGCATATGCATCGGTTGATGCAGTGTTTTCCATAGGCATCGGAAGATGCATATGCATCGGTTGATGCAGTGTTTTCCATAGGCATCGGAAGATGCATATGCATCGGTTGATGCAGTGTTTTCCATAGGCATCGGAAGATGCATATGCATCGGTTGATGCAGTGTTTTCCATAGGCATCGGAAGATGCATATGCATCGGTTGATGCAGTGTTTTCCATAGGCATCGGAAGATGCATATGCATCGGTTGATGCAGTGTTTTCCATAGGCATCGGAAGATGCATATGCATCGGTTGATGCAGTGTTTTCCATAGGCATCGGAAGATGCATATGCATCGGTTGATGCAGTGTTTTCCATAGGCATCGGAAGATGCATATGCATCGGTTGATGCAGTGTTTTCCATAGGCATCGGAAGATGCATATGCATCGGTTGATGCAGTGTTTTCCATAGGCATCGGAAGATGCATATGCATCGGTTGATGCAGTGTTTTCCATAGGCATCGGAAGATGCATATGCATCGGTTGATGCAGTGTTTTCCATAGGCATCGGAAGATGCATATGCATCGGTTGATGCAGTGTTTTCCATAGGCATCGGAAGATGCATATGCATCGGTTGATGCAGTGTTTTCCATAGGCATCGGAAGATGCATATGCATCGGTTGATGCAGTGTTTTCCATAGGCATCGGAAGATGCATATGCATCGGTTGATGCAGTGTTTTCCATAGGCATCGGAAGATGCATATGCATCGGTTGATGCAGTGTTTTCCATAGGCATCGGAAGATGCATATGCATCGGTTGATGCAGTGTTTTCCATAGGCATCGGAAGATGCATATGCATCGGTTGATGCAGTGTTTTCCATAGGCATCGGAAGATGCATATGCATCGGTTGATGCAGTGTTTTCCATAGGCATCGGAAGATGCATATGCATCGGTTGATGCAGTGTTTTCCATAGGCATCGGAAGATGCATATGCATCGGTTGATGCAGTGTTTTCCATAGGCATCGGAAGATGCATATGCATCGGTTGATGCAGTGTTTTCCATAGGCATCGGAAGATGCATATGCATCGGTTGATGCAGTGTTTTCCATAGGCATCGGAAGATGCATATGCATCGGTTGATGCAGTGTTTTCCATAGGCATCGGAAGATGCATATGCATCGGTTGATGCAGTGTTTTCCATAGGCATCGGAAGATGCATATGCATCGGTTGATGCAGTGTTTTCCATAGGCATCGGAAGATGCATATGCATCGGTTGATGCAGTGTTTTCCATAGGCATCGGAAGATGCATATGCATCGGTTGATGCAGTGTTTTCCATAGGCATCGGAAGATGCATATGCATCGGTTGATGCAGTGTTTTCCATAGGCATCGGAAGATGCATATGCATCGGTTGATGCAGTGTTTTCCATAGGCATCGGAAGATGCATATGCATCGGTTGATGCAGTGTTTTCCATAGGCATCGGAAGATGCATATGCATCGGTTGATGCAGTGTTTTCCATAGGCATCGGAAGATGCATATGCATCGGTTGATGCAGTGTTTTCCATAGGCATCGGAAGATGCATATGCATCGGTTGATGCAGTGTTTTCCATAGGCATCGGAAGATGCATATGCATCGGTTGATGCAGTGTTTTCCATAGGCATCGGAAGATGCATATGCATCGGTTGATGCAGTGTTTTCCATAGGCATCGGAAGATGCATATGCATCGGTTGATGCAGTGTTTTCCATAGGCATCGGAAGATGCATATGCATCGGTTGATGCAGTGTTTTCCATAGGCATCGGAAGATGCATATGCATCGGTTGATGCAGTGTTTTCCATAGGCATCGGAAGATGCATATGCATCGGTTGATGCAGTGTTTTCCATAGGCATCGGAAGATGCATATGCATCGGTTGATGCAGTGTTTTCCATAGGCATCGGAAGATGCATATGCATCGGTTGATGCAGTGTTTTCCATAGGCATCGGAAGATGCATATGCATCGGTTGATGCAGTGTTTTCCATAGGCATCGGAAGATGCATATGCATCGGTTGATGCAGTGTTTTCCATAGGCATCGGAAGATGCATATGCATCGGTTGATGCAGTGTTTTCCATAGGCATCGGAAGATGCATATGCATCGGTTGATGCAGTGTTTTCCATAGGCATCGGAAGATGCATATGCATCGGTTGATGCAGTGTTTTCCATAGGCATCGGAAGATGCATATGCATCGGTTGATGCAGTGTTTTCCATAGGCATCGGAAGATGCATATGCATCGGTTGATGCAGTGTTTTCCATAGGCATCGGAAGATGCATATGCATCGGTTGATGCAGTGTTTTCCATAGGCATCGGAAGATGCATATGCATCGGTTGATGCAGTGTTTTCCATAGGCATCGGAAGATGCATATGCATCGGTTGATGCAGTGTTTTCCATAGGCATCGGAAGATGCACTTCTATCGGTAGGAATCAGATGATATATTCTTAATCTGCCGACACGTGTGACCCATCGAGCTAATCGGTTTTACACGTGTGACTTCATCTCGTCGGGCGATGTCCCTTTTTCATTTAAACTCTGCTTCTTCTCAAAGACGTTTCACATTTCGCGCTCTTTCTGAAAATCCCCTTCCCTTCCAATCGTCTTTCTCGAGTCCTAGTGTTCCCATGGATTATCAGGGTTCATCCTCCCGCGCCGTTTCCAAACCGGTCTAGAAGAAGGCCAAAACTTCAGCACGTCCTCCACGAGTGATCCCTTGTGCAAAAGCATGGCCGTCTCTCTTCTTTTTCTCTGAAGCTGCTGAGTTGAGATACCATGACGACTTTCAGTTCAAGTCTTTAATTTCCAGTCGAGGTATCTACTTTGATGACTTAGCTGGCATGAATATTGTCGAACCCTTGAAGGATCTCGGGTTGTTAGGTCTTTTTGATGTAGATTCATTTTATTACCCGGAAGCCATTAAAATGTTCTATGCCAATCTGAGTTTTACCTCTGATTTCTCTTCTATCAAAAGCTATGTGTATAACAAGCACATAGAAATTACTCCTCCATTCATTAATGGCATTTTGGAGTGCCCTCATCTAGATAGCTTGTAACGACCCTTACCCATTCCTAATTATTTTTCGTATAAATTTTCCTTTTTCATTTATAACTTTTAAATGAACTCTAAGCGGAATTTAAACGTAGACTAACTATTAAATTCACTCGAAAACTTCTTTGAAAACATTTAACTTAAAACAATTGAAATGAAATTTAAAACAATTATTTTAAACAATTAAACTATTAAAACAATTAAATGCAGAGGAGAAACAATCGGCCGGGGGTAAAATCGCCAAGCCTGACAAAAGAAAGAGGGGTGATCGAACGGCATGTCCTCTGGAATCCGATTTCCAGAGGACTGTTTCTCTGCCTCTTCTTCTTTTTCTTTTCTTCCTCTTTCTTCTTTCTTTTCCTTTTCTCACTTCAACTACACCTAAACACCTAAACACACTTAAACACTTCATCATAAATCACTCTTAACCTCATTCATTCTTTAATTCTTCAGCCACCAAACCTAATCATAACATAATAGAAAACATAATGGTACTTCATAAAGACGAACTGCATGGATCCGTTTGAAAACAGAATAATCCCTACGAGTTTAAAATCACCAAGCAATCCAGATATCTTCAATAAAATACCTTTCAAAATAGTTTATCAAAACATCAAACACTTAACTATCCAGAACCAAACATCCTAATATGTTCTATCTGTATAATTTTCATATCTATCAATTTTCCCCAAAACATTTACCTACGTCCCCACGGGTCAAAATCGCACCAACTGCGCCAGCGCACTCCCACGGGTATCCTTCTTCAACCAGCGTGATCATCTAACAGAGGAACGTCTTCTTCACCTGTTTTTGGGTTCACCTACACCATAAGGACATCTATGAGAATAAATCTCAGTAAATTCTACGTAAATGACAATGCATGAACATGTATATGCAATTTTCATAAGTTCCTGTGCATTCATTTCATTTACCATATCGTACATTCATTTCATTTATCATGTCATACATTCATTTATCATATCATGCATTCATTTATCATATAGTCGTCTCATGTAAGTCGTCTCATATAAGTCGTCTCATGTCAGTCATCATAATCATCTCATTTTAGTCGTCTCATTTCAATCGTCATAGTCGTCTCATTTTAGTCATCTTAGTCATCTCATTTCGTTTACATTTCACTTTACTTTCATTCATTTATCAGATTGTCATCTCATTTCAGTTCATACATTCATTCATTTATTAGATAGTCGTCTCATTTCATGTCATCACATTTCTTTTTCTTTCATGAAATCTATGCATAAATTCGTTTTTATGACGTTTATAAAACAGTGATGCATGACAATACAAACATAACATAGACATACAGCGTACATACCATCAAACAATACAAGCATAACCTATAAAAGGCCTAACCCTAAACTACCCAACAAAAGCGAATAAACACACATAACTCCAAATATCCTCGACAACGAAACACGACATATGGTGTAGGCCTATCGGTCACAGCAAGTCACGAGAACTTACCTCGCGTCCGTTGCACACCGAGCTCCGTCCACGAGCGTGGTTCACCTAGGGCAAAGCACAACATTTGTCATTTAAATCAATTCTAAACTATCGAGTTTAGAAAATTACAAACTCCTAGCTAAAGAAAATCTCCTAAACTCTATTCTAGCTCAAAACATGAACCAATTTCGAAAAGTTATAACTTCATCTACAAATGTCGAAACGGCTTGATTCCAAAGGCCACGGCTTTTATAAAGTATCTAATTTAACCCACAAAAATATTTTTGCGAGATAAAATCAGAAGGATGGTTAAAAATGCATCAGAACAGTGACCTGCCTAAATTTCGCTTTACTATTTTACTTAAACTTTGAAAATTCATAACTTCTCCAATTCTTATCCGATTTCAATGCTTCAACATGTTTTGGAAACCTTATTATGTCTATTTTAACATGGAATCAACTCTTTATCCAAAATAAAACAGAAACGTGACAGAAAGATCAAAAACCGAACTTACCACGGAAATTCTCCAATTTTTACACAACAACTTCAAAAATTCATAACTAAATCAATTCTTAATGAAATCGAGTAATTCAAGTTGCTATGAACTCCTTTAAGAGTCTTCTATCTAATGGAACAATTTATTTATCCAATAAAAATCACGAGCTAGATCAAATACTTTCAAAACCAAAAGTGCTCTGTTTTGTGCATATTTCAAACCCATTTCTAATTCTTTCTTCTATTATGCACCATCTTTCATTACAATCTAAACCTAATCCTTAGAATGCCATTTAAACACATTTAACTCGACAAACGATCCTTTTCAGAGGGAGATTCGTAGTTAGGGGTTTTGAGAAAACCCAATCTCTAAATCTCACCAAACTCTAGTTTCTCACTCATAAACACTAAAACTCACTATTATTAAACCAAAATCCAACTTACCTTCAATCTTCAACAAGAGAGAGAGCTTGGCGTGAAATCGTCAGCTGGAAAGGGAGGAGTTGCAGAGGAAATTTCGTGGAATGTATAAAGAGGAATGAGGGTTTTGCTTTTAATATAAATTTAACTTACTAATTTACTAATTTGCCATTTTATACTTAACCTTTGCTTATTTCATTATTTAATTATCGATTTGGTTTTTCCAAATTTTCTTATTTCACCAACAATTCCGATTTATTCTAGGGCTCTAATAAAACTTTCCGTCCGTCAAACGGGTTTAGTTTACTATTTTTACGAATTAAACCACTATAGGGTTAAAAATGGAAACTTGACCGTATACCTTCGATTTGGATTTCTAAAATTTCCATATTTCTCCTAAAATTCATATTAGTCATAAGGGTTCTATTAAAACTTTCCGTTCATAAAACAGGCTTAGTTTGCTATATTTACTGAAATACCCCTATATTACGAGAAATACCAAAAATCTCGTAAAATTGGCGTTACATCTTCAAAAATTCTCTCATTTCTCCAGATACTCTAATTTATTTATAGGGTTCCAATAAAACTTTCCATTTTCAAAACGGGCTTAGTTTGCTATATTTACTGAAATACCCCTATATTACGAGAAATACCAAAAATCTCGTAAAATTGGCGTTACATCTTCAAAAATTCTCTCATTTCTCCAGATACTCTAATTTATTTATAGGGTTCCAATAAAACTTTCCATTTTCAAAACGGGCTTAGTTTGCTATATTTACTGAAATACCCCTATATTACGAGAAATACCAAAAATCTCGTAAAATTGGCGTTACATCTTCAAAAATTCTCTCATTTCTCCAGATACTCTAATTTATTTATAGGGTTCCAATAAAACTTTCCGTTCATAAAACAGGCTTAGTTTGCTATATTTACTGAAATACCCCTATATTACGAGAAATACCAAAAATCTCGTAAAATTGGCGTTACATCTTCAAAAATTCTCTCATTTCTCCAGATACTCTAATTTATTTATAGGGTTCCAATAAAACTTTCCATTTTCAAAACGGGCTTAGTTTGCTATATTTACTGAAATACCCCTATATTACGAGAAATACCAAAAATCTCGTAAAATTGGCGTTACATCTTCAAAAATTCTCTCATTTCTCCAGATACTCTAATTTATTTATAGGGTTCCAATAAAACTTTCCGTTCGTCAAACGGGTTTAGTTTACTATTTTTACGAATTAAACCACTATAGGGTTAAAAATAGAAACTTGACCGTATACCTTCGATTTGGATTTTTAAAATTTCCATATTTCTCCTAAAATTCATATTAGTCATAAGGGTTCTATTAAAACTTTCGTTCATAAAACAGGCTTAGTTTGCTATATTTACTGAAATACCCCTATATTACGAGAAATACCAAAAATCTCGTAAAATTGGCGTTACATCTTCAAAAATTCTCTCATTTCTCCAGATACTCTAATTTATTTATAGGGTTCCAATAAAACTTTCCGTTCGTCAAACGGGTTTAGTTTACTATTTTTACGAATTAAACCACTATAGGGTTAAAAATAGAAACTTGACCGTATACCTTCGATTTGGATTTTTAAAATTTCCATATTTCTCCTAAAATTCATATTAGTCATAAGGGTTCTATTAAAACTTTTCGTTCATAAAACGGGCTTAGTTTGCTATATTTACTGAAATACCCCTATATTACGAGAAATACCAAAAATCTCATAAAATTGGCGTTACATCTTCAAAAATTCCCTCATTTCTCCAGATACTCTAATTTATTTATAGGGTTCCAATAAAACTTTCCGTTCGTCAAACGGGTTTAGTTTACTATTTTTACGAATTAAACCACTATAGGGTTAAAAATAGAAACTTGACCGTATACCTTCGATTTGGATTTTTAAAATTTCCATATTTCTCCTAAAATTCATATTAGTCATAAGGGTTCTATTAAAACTTTTCGTTCATAAAACGGGCTTAGTTGCTATATTTACTGAAATACCCCTATATTAACAGAAATACCAAAAATCTCATAAAATTGGCGTACATCTTCAAAAAATTCCCTCATTTTCTCCAGATACTCTAATTTATTATAGGTTCCAATAAACTTCCATTTTCAAAACGGGCTTGATTTGGTATATTTACGAAAATGCCATTCATATGCGGAAAATCTAAAACCCGAAAAAGAACCGGGCGTTACATAGCT
This sequence comes from Begonia masoniana, assembly GCA_022432975.1. Lineage (NCBI taxonomy): Eukaryota > Viridiplantae > Streptophyta > Magnoliopsida > Cucurbitales > Begoniaceae > Begonia > Begonia masoniana. Next base: position 42,940,974 of record CM039503.1, on the reverse strand, counting down.
GCCCCTACAAATATGTATCCGGCACTGAGCCTCCGTTCTTTGGTACCGATGAAGGTCTTGGTTTTCTCCAGACCATTGCCTTGAACCCAAACCATATCCCTGATCATCTAAAGGGCAAACACCTGACCGCTAGGGCTAGACTATTTCATCAGATGATAGGGTACAATATTGTCCCTAAGGGTGGTCACCATGACGAAGTGAGTGCCATGGAACTTTTTGTTCTGTTTGCACTCTACTACAAAACACCCTTCAATATTGGATATGTTGTTGTTCGAAGGATGATTCTGGCAGTGTCATCCAGGGCTACCTCTTTACCTTACAACCTGCTGTTAATGAAGATACTAGCTAAGCTTGAGGTTGTATTTCCTGAGGATGAAAATCCTGTCACACTTAAACCCTCCAGTTACTATTCGAAAACCACCTTGAGCAAAATGGGAATTAAGAGAACCAGAACAGGGGAGCTTGTGCTAAATGTTCCTAAGAGAATTACTGCTAAGGCTGCAGTTGCCAAAAAGGGAAAGATAAAACTTGACCTGCTAGAGGAGTCCACTGCCGAAGGAGGGGATGACTCTGAGATTCTTGCATTTGTTAATTCCCCCTCTCAATCTCAGGCTTCAAGCTTTCAACCTCCTCCTTTAGTGCAAAGGCGTCGTGTCCCTTCCTCAAGGATCCTTCCTTCAGATGAAATCTCTACTCCCTCCTCTGTGCCTCTACCCCTTCCAGAGAATCCTCCATCTCCTCCACCTGCCCTTCGTTTACCAGCTATGCCTCCTATACCTCCTCCATCTCCAGTCCAACAGGATACAGCTCCTCCATCACCAGTCCAACCACCTCCTACAGTCCACTTACATCCTCCAAGTCCAATTGCTCCTTCAAATCCACCTGCTCCCCAAGTCCAACATTCTTCACCAAATCTGCAAACTGCTCCTGCCTCAGTATCTCCCATCCTTTATCAGAGGAGATATTCTCTCAGCGAGGAACAATATACTGAGTTGAAGTCAAGCATTGACAATCTCGGAACAGCCATTGATACAAAGATCACTCAACTCAAAAAGGATTTGAGCATTGATGCTGTTGTGGCTCAGGGTCTAATGGATCGAAAATTGGATCGAAATAATGAGATTTTCACCCGTAACCTTCGGGCTCTCAAATCTCAAGTTAAGGCTCTTTGCCCTGCACCACATATTCCTCTATGCCCCACTGAGCCTACCTATGAAGATCTCTTCCTTCCATTTTTCAGGCCTGCGGTTGAGGAAGACGTGCGCTTCATGTCTCTGGATATTCATGAAGCTGAGTTAAAGTTCACACCTTCTGTATCTTCATCTGCTCCTGCATCTTCCTCTCTTCCTGCTGTTTCTCCTGCTGGTTCATCTGTCGAAACTCCTCCATGTATGGCCATGGTGGTGTATCAAGGTCCCTCTACCTCTGCTGCACCTCAGTCAGAGTCTTCTCCATGTTTGGAACTAGTGCCTTATCAACCACCCATCTCTCTTGATATTCCCTCACTTCCAGTACTTGTAAATGCTTATCTCAATTCGAACTGTGAAGTGCCCGCTTGGATTAGCCAAGCTTTTTGGACACATTTTGTAGCTTTCTTTAAATAGATGCTTTTCTTTGTAAACACTTTTATAGAATTCTACTTACATTTTTCTCTGATGTTTCTCTTCTTTGTGATGAATGCATTGGTTCTGCCTGTCTCTCAGATTTTTTGTTTTTGATAATGTCAATGGGGGAGAACATATTTGATTAATTGAAGCTGCTTGAGAAATTACTCAGATATGCTATGAATAGTGTATGCATGTTCTTTGAATAACTGGAATGATATTGGAATATATGCATAGGTTGTGGGGGAGCTAGGATTATGGGGGAGAGTGACTTAATCAAATTAAATTTTGTCATCATCAAAAAAGGGGAGATTGTTGACTTAAATGATGTTTAAGTCTAAATATGTTTTTGATGATGTATTTGAATGATTAATATTGTAATCTGATTATGTTAAGTGAATGAGAATAACGAATATGCATTAGTAATTTAATCTGTTGGAAATGCCTTTGGAAAGGGTATTTTAGTTATTTAACAATCGTGATTAAGTGTACAGGGCTGAAAACTCATCTGCCGATGGTCTTCAAAGCTTGCATCTGTCGATGGTCTTCAAAGCTTGCATCTGCCGATGGACTTCAAAGCTTGCATCTGTCGATGGTCTTCAAAGCTTGCATCTGTCGATGGTCTTCAAAGCTTGCATCTGCCGATGGTCTTCAAAGCTTGCATCTGCCGATGGACTTCAAAGCTTGCATCTGCCGATGGTCTTCAAAGCTTGCATCTGCCGATGGACTTCAAAGCTTGCATCTGTCGATGGTCTTCAAAGCTTGCATCTGCCGATGGTCTTCAAAGCTTGCATCTGCCGATGGACTTCAAAGCTTGCATCTGTCGATGGTCTTCAAAGCTTGCATCTGCCGATGGACTTCAAAGCTTGCATCTGCCGATGGACTTCAAAGCTTGCATCTGCCGATGGCGTTTGAAGCTGCATCTGCCGATGGACTTCAAAGCTTGCATCTGTCGATGGTCTTCAAAGCTTGCATCTGCCGATGGACTTCAAAGCTTGCATCTGCCGATGGTCTTCAAAGCTTGCATCTGTCGATGGTCTTCAAAGCTTGCATCTGTCGATGGTCTTCAAAGCTTGCATCTGTCGATGGTCTTCAAAGCTTGCATCTGCCGATGGCGTTTGAAGCTGCATCTGCCGATGGTCTTCAAAGCTTGCATCTGTCGATGGTCTTCAAAGCTTGCATCTGTCGATGGTCTTCAAAGCTTGCATCTGTCGATGGTCTTCAAAGCTTGCATCTGCCGATGGACTTCAAAGCTTGCATCTGTCGATGGTCTTCAAAGCTTGCATCTGCCGATGGTCTTCAAAGCTTGCATCTGTCGATGGTCTTCAAAGCTTGCATCTGCCGATGGACTTCAAAGCTTGCATCTGTCGATGGTCTTCAAAGCTTGCATCTGCCGATGGACTTCAAAGCTTGCATCTGCCGATGGCGTTTGAAGCTGCATCTGCCGATGGACTTCAAAGCTTGCATCTGTCGATGGTCTTCAAAGCTTGCATCTGTCGATGGTCTTCAAAGCTTGCATCTGTCGATGGTCTTCAAAGCTTGCATCTGTCGATGGTCTTCAAAGCTTGCATCTGCCGATGGTCTTCAAAGCTTGCATCTGCCGATGGTCTTCAAAGCTTGCATCTGCCGATGGACTTCAAAGCTTGCATCTGCCGATGGTCTTCAAAGCTTGCATCTGTCGATGGTCTTCAAAGCTTGCATCTGCCGATGGACTTCAAAGCTTGCATCTGTCGATGGTCTTCAAAGCTTGCATCTGCCGATGGACTTCAAAGCTTGCATCTGTCGATGGTCTTCAAAGCTTGCATCTGCCGATGGTCTTCAAAGCTTGCATCTGCCGATGGACTTCAAAGCTTGCATCTGCCGATGGACTTCAAAGCTTGCATCTGCCGATGGTCTTCAAAGCTTGCATCTGCCGATGGTCTTCAAAGCTTGCATCTGTCGATGGTCTTCAAAGCTTGCATCTGCCGATGGACTTCAAAGCTTGCATCTGCCGATGGCGTTTGAAGCTGCATCTGCCGATGGCGTTTGAAGCTGCATCTGCCGATGGCGTTTGAAGCTGCATCTGCCGATGGCGTTTGAAGCTGCATCTGCCGATGGCGTTTGAAGCTGCATCTGCCGATGGCGTTTGAAGCTGCATCTGCCGATGGTCTTCAAAGCTTGCATCTGCCGATGGTCTTCAAAGCTTGCATCTGCCGATGGTCTTCAAAGCTTGCATCTGCCGATGGCGTTTGAAGCTGCATCTGCCGATGGCGTTTGAAGCTGCATCTGCCGATGGTCTTCAAAGCTTGCATCTGCCGATGGACTTCAAAGCTTGCATCTGCCGATGGTCTTCAAAGCTTGCATCTGCCGATGGTCTTCAAAGCTTGCATCTGCCGATGGTCTTCAAAGCTTGCATCTGCCGATGGTCTTCAAAGCTTGCATCTGTCGATGGTCTTCAAAGCTTGCATCTGCCGATGGACTTCAAAGCTTGCATCTGCCGATGGACTTCAAAGCTTGCATCTGCCGATGGGTCTTCAAAGCCTTGCATCGCCGATGGTCTTCAAGCTTGCATTGCCGATGGCCTTCAAAGCTCTGCTCTGCCGATGGACTCAAAGCTTGCATGCCATGGACCTTCAAAGCTTACATCTGCCGATGACTTATCGTGTTACATCTCCGATGGCGTTTTGAAATACTCATGCCGATAGCTTTTAAAGCTTGCTTCCACCGATGATCTTCCGCCCGAATTCAAAATAGCCGCGAAGCTACAGTGACGTCGTTTTCAGCATTAACTCCAGAACTTTATGGTGACGACGACTTTTTCAACTACAGACGCAACGACTACCTGATCTAGTAAGGATCTTCCCAACTGGTAACATTTTCTATTTGAAGAAAGAAGCATTCATTCTGAGCTGAAAAATGAGACAGAGTATTTAAGCCAAGGTTAGAGCACGAGATCAGACTTTTTTGCGAATTCATTACTGAGCCCTAATCTGCGAAAATTCATACTCTGTATTTCATCTACTCCTCTCGAACCCAAATTTGAGAATTATTCTTTGAGAGAGTTTAGATTGTGATATATTATTATTACACATTCAAAATCTGTAAAGGCAGTGGATTGACGCCCGTCAAGTTCAATCCAGATTTGTAAAGGCAGTTGATCGGAGCCCAGAATTCCGATCTGTTTATTCTCGAGGAGAAGGTTAAGGATCTTCAAGGGGTGAACCTTGAAACGTGGATGTAGGCTGGGTTGAGCCGAACCACGTAAAAATTACTGGTGTCATTTTTCTCTTAGTCTCTCTTTTATATCTGCTGTTGATTCACTTGCTATTAGTTTTAAGTAAAATTTTAAAAAGGTCTAATTCACCCCCCTCTTAGACAATCTCGATCCTACAGCCATTCGCACCTAAACGCCTGATACCTCTTTTCGGCCTCACATTCAAAAATACAAAATCTTAAGTCTAAAATTTCACCTCTCTCCTCAGAAGATTTGCATGGCTCTTTTGCCGCCTCTGAATTATTCTCAATCGTTCCTTAATAAATTGAACTTTTTCAGTAGTCTCTTAATCAAGTCAAGATTAAGAGTAATACGCTCCTCAGCCTCTGTCCAACATAAGGACTACAATATTAGTTTGATAGCTATTATTATAAACAAACTTCACTAAAGACAAGTGATTTAATCAACTATCACCATTATTCAGAATACATGACCTCATTATGTCTTTGAGAATCTGAATAGTACGCTCAGACTATCCATTAATGCGAGGATGATGTGTCGTACTCAAATTAAGTTCAGTTCCCAAAGCTCTGTCAATGGCTCACCAAAATTTTGAAGTGAGCCTAGAATTTTTATTTGACACAATACTCAAAGGAACACCGTGAAAGCGATTGATATTTTTCAAAAAAGAAATCCAATATGACTTATATAAAATCTGTTGATTTTATCAACTATCGACTATCACCTAAACTGCATCAAATTTCCATGATTTTTAGTAATCTGGTTATAAAATCCATAGTAATTATATTCCATTTCCAAAAAGTTGTTGCAATAATTCAGCTGATATCTGATGATTAGTCTTAATTAGATGACAAATTAAACACTTTGGTCAAATCACGATCGATCGTGGTCAAATCACGATCGATCGTGGTCAAATCACGATCGATCGTGGTCAAATCACGATCGATCGTGGTCAAATCACGATCGATCGTGGTCAAATCACGATCGATCGTGGTCAAATCACGATCGATCGTGGTCAAATCACGATCGATCGTGGTCAAATCACGATCGATCGTGGTCAAATCACGATCGATCGTGGTCAAATCACGATCGATCGTGGTCAAATCACGATCGATCGTGGTCAAATCACGATCGATCGTGGTCAAATCACGATCGATCGTGGTCAAATCACGATCGATCGTGGTCAAATCACGATCGATCGTGGTCAAATCACGATCGATCGTGGTCAAATCACGATCGATCGTGGTCAAATCACGATCGATCGTGGTCAAATCACGATCGATCGTGGTCAAATCACGATCGATCGTGGTCAAATCACGATCGATCGTGGTCAAATCACGATCGATCGTGGTCAAATCACGATCGATCGTGGTCAAATCACGATCGATCGTGGTCAAATCACGATCGATCGTGGTCAAATCACGATCGATCGTGGTCAAATCACGATCGATCGTGGTCAAATCACGATCGATCGTGGTCAAATCACGATCGATCGTGGTCAAATCACGATCGATCGTGGTCAAATCACGATCGATCGTGGTCAAATCACGATCGATCGTGGTCAAATCACGATCGATCGTGGTCAAATCACGATCGATCGTGGTCAAATCACGATCGATCGTGGTCAAATCACGATCGATCGTGGTCAAATCACGATCGATCGTGGTCAAATCACGATCGATCGTGGTCAAATCACGATCGATCGTGGTCAAATCACGATCGATCGTGGTCAAATCACGATCGATCGTGGTCAAATCACGATCGATCGTGGTCAAATCACGATCGATCGTGGTCAAATCACGATCGATCGTGGTCAAATCACGATCGATCGTGGTCAAATCACGATCGATCGTGGTCAAATCACGATCGATCGTGGTCAAATCACGATCGATCGTGGTCAAATCACGATCGATCGTGGTCAAATCACGATCGATCGTGGTCAAATCACGATCGATCGTGGTCAAATCACGATCGATCGTGGTCAAATCACGATCGATCGTGGTCAAATCACGATCGATCGTGGTCAAATCACGATCGATCGTGGTCAAATCACGATCGATCGTGGTCAAATCACGATCGATCGTGGTCAAATCACGATCGATCGTGGTCAAATCACGATCGATCGTGGTCAAATCACGATCGATCGTGGTCAAATCACGATCGATCGTGGTCAAATCACGATCGATCGTGGTCAAATCACGATCGATCGTGGTCAAATCACGATCGATCGTGGTCAAATCACGATCGATCGTGGTCAAATCACGATCGATCGTGGTCAAATCACGATCGATCGTGGTCAAATCACGATCGATCGTGGTCAAATCACGATCGATCGTGGTCAAATCACGATCGATCGTGGTCAAATCACGATCGATCGTGGTCAAATCACGATCGATCGTGGTCAAATCACGATCGATCGTGGTCAAATCACGATCGATCGTGGTCAAATCACGATCGATCGTGGTCAAATCACGATCGATCGTGGTCAAATCACGATCGATCGTGGTCAAATCACGATCGATCGTGGTCAAATCACGATCGATCGTGGTCAAATCACGATCGATCGTGGTCAAATCACGATCGATCGTGGTCAAATCACGATCGATCGTGGTCAAATCACGATCGATCGTGGTCAAATCACGATCGATCGTGGTCAAATCACGATCGATCGTGGTCAAATCACGATCGATCGTGGTCAAATCACGATCGATCGTGGTCAAATCACGATCGATCGTGGTCAAATCACGATCGATCGTGGTCAAATCACGATCGATCGTGGTCAAATCACGATCGATCGTGGTCAAATCACGATCGATCGTGGTCAAATCACGATCGATCGTGGTCAAATCACGATCGATCGTGGTCAAATCACGATCGATCGTGGTCAAATCACGATCGATCGTGGTCAAATCACGATCGATCGTGGTCAAATCACGATCGATCGTGGTCAAATCACGATCGATCGTGGTCAAATCACGATCGATCGTGGTCAAATCACGATCGATCGTGGTCAAATCACGATCGATCGTGGTCAAATCACGATCGATCGTGGTCAAATCACGATCGATCGTGGTCAAATCACGATCGATCGTGGTCAAATCACGATCGATCGTGGTCAAATCACGATCGATCGTGGTCAAATCACGATCGATCGTGGTCAAATCACGATCGATCGTGGTCAAATCACGATCGATCGTGGTCAAATCACGATCGATCGTGGTCAAATCACGATCGATCGTGGTCAAATCACGATCGATCGTGGTCAAATCACGATCGATCGTGGTCAAATCACGATCGATCGTGGTCAAATCACGATCGATCGTGGTCAAATCACGATCGATCGTGGTCAAATCACGATCGATCGTGGTCAAATCACGATCGATCGTGGTCAAATCACGATCGATCGTGGTCAAATCACGATCGATCGTGGTCAAATCACGATCGATCGTGGTCAAATCACGATCGATCGTGGTCAAATCACGATCGATCGTGGTCAAATCACGATCGATCGTGGTCAAATCACGATCGATCGTGGTCAAATCACGATCGATCGTGGTCAAATCACGATCGATCGTGGTCAAATCACGATCGATCGTGGTCAAATCACGATCGATCGTGGTCAAATCACGATCGATCGTGATAGGCTTTTTCTTCTTTTTTTCTCTTTTCTGCAGACCACGATCGATCGTGGTCAAATCACGATCGATCGTGATAGGCTTTTTTCTTCCTTTTTCCTCTTTTTGGCACATAACATAACTCTAAACCAATTCAACAGAAAATCATTCATAACTTCACTCATTCTTCCTTTCGTCAACCACCAAATAAACAATTTAAAATGTACCCTAGAACGTATTTAAAAACATAGTAGAGTTTCGTAAAAACGAACTGCGTGGATCCGTTTAAAAACTGAACAATTCCCCCTGTTTAAAATAAAACTCAAAGCAGTTCAGTATATTTCAAATAAAAACATTCCAAAAGCAGTTTATAAAATAGGTTTCTGAATCACCAAAACATAACAAATCCGCTATCCAGAATCAAACATCCTAAAATGTTTCTAACTATACAATTAACCTATCTAATCCACCATCAACCCATTACGCCCAAAAACCCTCAAAATACCTAACTGTTACCCCCCACGGGTCAAAATACGCGTCGACTGTCCATGCACACCACCGTAGCCGTTCTTCTTCAACCATCCTGTGCATCGGGTGGAGGAACGTCGTCCTCACCTGTTTCAAAATCACCTACACCATACATACAACTATGAGCTAAAGGCTCAGCAAGTTTCGTAAATGCAGATGCATGCTGTGCATATGAAGTTCAGAAATCATGTAACATTTTCTTATTATTACGTCGCAGATAGAATGTCACCGAGGTCTCAGCCTATTAGATGGAGAGGACACGTCCTGCGATTGGACAACCTCTCCACCTAATGGGGGGAGGTACACACTTACATCCGTATACAGCCGTGCCTAAGCCCCACCTCGCATGACCAGATAATAGATTACGTAGATTCATTTCGTTCGTTCATTTCATTTTCTTAAAGACGTGCAGAAATCTATTTTCATGCTATTTTCAAAGACGTGATGCATGAACAATTAAATGCATAAAGTAAACATACATCGTACATACCATCGAGACAATAAAAACATAACCTATAAAAGAACTAATCATAACTACCCAACCAAAACATTTAAGCAAACAAAACTCCAATGATCCTCGACGCGACTTCGACGTACGGTGTAGGCCAATCGGCCAAAGTAAGTCACGAGAACTTACCTCGCGTCCGTTGAAATTCTAGCTCCGTGCACGAGCATTGTTCACCTAAGGCAATTCACAACATTCGTCATTAAACCGAGTTTAAACCATTAAACGTCCAAACTAACGAAATCTTAACTAAAGAAATTTCCTAAATCTCTAATTTACCTCTCTCAGGCATTTCATCGAGCACCTTGAACTCATTATTCACAAAACTCCATTAATGGGGGTTTTTTTAAAGATTCAAACCCCACTTTTCAACACTAACGCCCAAATCATCCATTATTTCGCTCAATAATCATTAATAAGGTGATTTCTAACGTTTTCTAACAAAACCCGACTATTTCTACGAAATTCCTACGAAACCCTAAACGTTCAAACCTCTAAAAATCGAGAGTTAAAGCCGAAAAACCATAGATTCTTACCTAGAATCACGAGGGGAGAAGAAAACGTGAAGGAACTCGAGCGATTGAAGAAGAAACGGTGAAGGCACCGTGGAGAGAGCGTCGCCTGGAGATGGATCGCCAAGGAGAGGGAGAAAAACATTGAAGTGTGGGAGAAAATGAAGGTTGTGGCTATTTAATTAAATTTGGGTTGGCAATTTACTTATTTTCTCTTTGGTTTAATCTCTCGTTTATCCTATTGTTCGTCTATCGATTCGGTTTCTCCATACTTTTCTTATTTCACCAATAATTCTAATTTATTCCTAGGGCTCTAATAAAACTTTTCGTTCGTCAAACGGATTTAATTTGCTATTTATACGAATTAAGCCTCCATAGGGTCAAAACCGGAAACTTAAGCATTATATCTCAGTTTGAATTCCTTAAATTCCCACAATTCTCCCAAAATTCATATTAATTATAAGGATTCTAATAACGCTTTCTATTCACGAAACAGACTTAATTTGACATATTCACAAAAATGCCATTATATATTAAAATTACAAAATCCCGTAAAGAACCGGGTGTTACATAAATAACCGAGTTCTATAACTTGACCCTTGAAAAATAAAAATTCATCTAAGTTGATCTCCCAATCGTCAATTTTTTTACTAGCTTGAATCTTCTCAAACTTTTCTTTTAACTGATCATTGACCTTCTAAATATCCTTAACACGCTGCAGAAGTGTAAGAATCGCTATCAAGTTAAACACTCCGAATTGTCTAACCATCATTCTGATATTGTAACTCATAATCTCCAATAGAAAAATATCGCTTCCAGTCCTCCAATACAAGACATGAAAGAGAACCTTGAGGATGACGAGTCAAAGCATCGACCACAACATTGACCGTTCTGGAATGATACTTAAAAGAAATATCATAATCACCCATATACTTCATTTATCGGTGTTGTCTAATATTCAAATCTCTCTGCATAAAAAAGTTATTTTAAACTTTTATAATGAGAAAATATTTCAAACTTGGCACCATATAAATAACTTTGCCAAATCATCAAAGCAAACATAATAGCTGCAAGTTCCAAATTATGGGTAGGATAAGTTCCCTATATAACTGCATAAGAACACATTCCAAGCCAATATCTGATGCATCTGTATATATCGCACAAGGCAAACTCTCATTTAGAACTACCACCATTAGTGCAGTGGATAATCTCTACTTAAGCGCCTCAGAAGCTGTTTTACATTAGTTGTCTGAAAAAAAAAAATTCACATATTTTCTAGCCAACTGGGTCATCGACATTGCAAGAGAGGAAACGTTTTCTTTGAATCAGCGATAATAACCCACTAGACCCAATAAACTATTCACCTTAGTGACATTCTTGGATGGCTTCTAGTCTCACACTACCTCAACCTTTGTCGAGTCCACTAAGATGCCATTTTGAGAAACTACGTGCCCTAGTAGCTTTACCGACCTCAACCTTTTTCTTGCTTGGCATAGAACTTAAGTAATGACCCCCTTTTTCCAGCAAGATATTGTCCTTTCTGGAGATTGGGCCGTAGCCCAATATCCTCCCCTCACGGCTTTGTTTGGCAAGGACTTCCCAGTCGGTCACCCAACCTGGTACTACTCTCACCGAAGCACTTTTAACTTCAGAGTTCTTATGGGATCCGTTGTCAATTGTGCTCCAAAACGCTTCTTGCTATCTTGGGAGGGTCTCTTTATATATATTTCATTTCCACATACTTCCCCAAGTGATGTGGGATTGTGACGACCCCCTTTTTACTACCCGTCACCTTTCGGTTCGTGCAACCATCGTTCATATACTTATACATCCGGGTCATCGCAATTACCCCCCCTCGGGGGCCCAACGTCTTCGTTGGGCACATTTTCGATTGGGTATAGGCTCTGGTACCAACTGTTGTGACGACCCCGACCCTGCGTTGGTGCTGCCATGACCTGTGTCGTGTACGTGCATACATACTACCCTCGCCCACTCTCATAAAATTTTTCTTTTTATTCATTTCATTCCATTTTTCTATTTTTTTTTCTTTTTATGCATTCATTCATTCGTTAAAGAACGGACTCGGGCAATTAATCCATATCTATCGACATTTTGGCTTTAACTTAGAACATACCCAAAACCACTCCCTCTTAATTCTAAATCACAATCTAAGTCGTTAAAACCATATTGAAAACTATTTAAAAGAACATGTAAAACTAAGGGTAATCACAGTGTAAAGGACCGAGGGCAAAAACGTCTAAAACAATAAAATGAAAGGGGCGATCGATCGGCCATGTGACAGCCGATCAACATGTTAGAATCCTGTTTAACAGTAACGAGGTCACTGCTAATAGTAAAAATACTCTCGTAGAGCTCCAAATTTCTCCGACCACCCCAAGAGACTCATAAAATAGGATCCATTGGAATCATTTTGGGCGTTACAAAGATGTAGCGAAACTCGCCCATCCTCTAATGTGAGAGTTGTGTTCCTACGGTGACAGTCAATAATGACTTAACCAATCCATACTTAGGATTATGTCAAATTGATCCATAGATATCACTATCAAGTTAACTCATAATTTGTGCTCAGCAACAATGAGAGCATCAGACTGAACAATAAAATTCATCTCAAAACTCTCGCTCATAGGGGTTTTCAATATCAGGAGATTTTCTAATTTTCTACTTTCACACCCATAAAATGCACAAATAAGAAAAAAATAAAGAATGTATTGCACTACAATCAAATAACACACGAGCAATAATGTTAAAGAAAGTGATCATACCATCAAGAATGCCCTGAAAATCTGATCAAGTGCCTTCGATCTGGTAACTGCATTAACTTGGCTAGTCATCTTCTTCTTCCCCTTTCCATTACCATCAAAACCACTCCTTGAAGGACTCAAAGCTGATTCCTTAATCTGACAAGTAGATCTGACATGGGTGGGAGTGTATACAAAACTCTTCTAGCACTCAGTAGATCTCTGAAAGTTAGTATCAGTAGGTTGATATTGATATGGCGACCTGTATCCAACTAGTTGTGGAGGGGTAAAGGTTTGTGATCCAAAATAACTATGTTGGCTCTATCCAGAGAATCTTCTGCCAGCTCCAAAACCAGGTCTAGAGTGAGTTGTATGAGTCAGTGTTGAGTTAGTTTGTGTAGGTCTCTTAGTCATCAGGCAGTTTCTCCTCACATGCCTAGGTTGCATGCATCTGTGACAAACATAAAGATCTAAATGCCCACTGTTAAATGACCCACCACTAGGTTGTTCGTTGTTACCACTCTGATTGTGTCCACCCTTGTTCTGCCCTTTCTCATTTTTCCACCCACAGGTTGCGTCCTATTTCCTTTGCCTATGTACACACCAAGGAACTCATCAAAGTCAGTCTCAACAAGTTGAGTAACAACCATAACTTATCAAATATTATTGAACATGAGACAGGCGGTTGGTACCGCAATTCGGCAATTTGTCTACGTCTGCGGGGCCACGCCCAAATATAAAAACATTTCACGAGTTCACAAAGTTACAAGCCAAACGGAGTTAAACAAATAAAGACTCTCTCTTATCTTTGTCGCCGCCACTTCTTAACTTCCCCAATGAAACTATTTTTGCGAGCTCCCTTCGACTTGAAATCGATCTCTCCCGAGATCTAAAAGCAACAACATCTCCTTGTTGTAGATGACTCCTCCCGGAATCTGTGTTATAGCAAGATCCCCTTACCCACGATCAAATTGACAAGCTCTCCTTGTCGATAAACAGAACTTCTTCCGAGTTCCAAGGCAGCCTCCTCCCGAGACTGAGCTTCAATGAAGAATAAGGAAGATTGCCTCCTATGACACCGTCTGTAACACCAGGTCGTTGTCTTCAAATGCAATAAATCAACACACTCGAATAATCGATGAATACCACAACATAAGCAGAGTGTGTAAAATAATCATTCAAAAACTGAATGAACAATCACAAACTCATACGCAAAAGCATTGGGAGAGAAAGAACGGCGACGGCTCAACAATGAAAAAATCTCCTTCCAAGAATAAAAAATTTGTCAGTCGCTTACTTAGAAAACGAATGCTTAAATATCATTGGTAACTGCATTAACTGATGTTTAACCAAATACCAAATCGAGATTCAGCGCCGCAAGGAATAAGGAAACCAAATCTCACTAAATCAGTTGTATGACACCTCGTGTGATATTTTAAGAAAGTACCGCCAACTACTTAGATATGGATCCCAAAGACATAGGAAAGTATCTCATAATTAATGTGATCTGAAGGCTTGATATAATTCATCAAATCGTTTTCAAATCGGCCTTCCAAAACAAAGTTTTTCAAAAAACTAATGTCTTTAAATTGTTCAACAACTTTCTTTAATCCTCAAGTTTCCTTATTTTTACTTCCACTAATATCTTCATGATCTCCAATATTCATCCATCCAATAATCTGAATAGATTATTTCTTGATTACCAAGAAATAAACTACCGACATGGAAAATAATGGAATAAAATATTATTACCATAAATGTAATTTGTCAAAAAATTAATGCCAACATATTTGCAATATATTTGTATTTACAAACTTATTTAATCAAATCCATTTAAATTATTTACCTTTGTTGTCGTTACTATAGTCATACTTTGCAATTAAATATAATCAAAGTTATGAGTAGCTAAATACCTTTCACTAGTCCAACTCATGATGTATTTTAGAAAATGTTGGCCACTTCAAGACTTTCTTACCTAGCTATCCGCTCTTTCTAAGTTCTAAGTCAAAGATTCAATCTTTTGGCACAAAACAATCGTACACTTTCATTGTCTCTTCCAAAACAATAAAGTTATCAAAGAATTAAAAAAAATGGTGATTGGAAGCAAAGGACCTAGCGCATAGGACCTGCATTCGATGGCTTTGAGCCAAACATCAGGAGAAAAAGGCAAGGACTTAATAATTTTCTTCTGAGATTTTCATGTTCATGAACCTTCCTTTTCCTTTCATCATTTCTTTTCAAAGTAAAGATCTACTTTACTTCATTATCTGTATTCAACCTTTGCTTCCCATTCGCCATTCAAAACGTCTGGTAAATACAATGTATATGTAATTCACACATCAAGTTTTAGGTCATCATTTGGAGAATTATCTGTTTGCAGAGATATAGATATTGGAAGAGTGGAAAGAAAACAGACCAAATCACTTAGTTCTAACTAATACTCGATTGTTTAACAAATTATTCAGAAATCCCATTTCAACACATCCATGGCTGGAACTGGAACTAATGTTTTTGGTTAAAAACTGGTTTGCTTATCAGCTTTCAAGTTTGACGATGAAAATTGGTTGACTTATGTTTTTATAACGAGAATCCATCTGTCATACTGTCTGCGTGTTCTTGGCTTTTTAAATGGTGTTTGGAGGAGTAAGTTTATTTACACAATTTTTATGAAGACCGACTGTTTGGCGAGGAATTTAAGGTGGGAGATGAGGAGAGAGAGAGAGAGAGAGAGAGAGCTTTCAAGCTGCCTCCATCGAAGAGAGTGAAAGGTTGGAAGGGTGGCGTGGTTGGATAGAAACCAAGTTAAGAATCCAAAGTCAAAACCAATGGCTGGTTGGAATTCATAGGAATCGTTTCGAGGGAGACAACAAAACACCCAATTGCCTACACCTTTAGACATTTTCAAGCACACCCATCTACTGCCTCCTCTCTCTCTCTCTCTCTCTCTCTCCCCCTCCCCCTCCATCTCTATCTCTCTCTCAGATGATTGAAGAATAAATAGCTTTTATGAGTGAGCAACTTTAAGTTTTGAGTCAAAGTTGAAGGGAGTAAATTTGTTTAATTAACTTTAAAAACTTGTTAATTACTGGGGAATAAATTAATAAAGAGTTAAATCTAATTTAAACCGGGTTTAATTTGAAACACTTCCTAAAATAAAAACCCTAATAACTAAAACCTTAAACTATGAAAACTGTAACAGATCAAACTCTAGGGGGGTCGATTACCCCCCTTTTGAATTAATGCCGAGAACAAGGGTGACACAAAAGCCCTTAGAAAAGGGTTGTGTTCAACCCACAAAATATTCAAGAAAGTGCTTGGTTGTGTGATAGTGAAAATGACCGAAAATGAGATGAAATAACATGAAAATAAATGCAAGAAAAATGAGATGATGGTGTGTGAATATGAAAGGGCCGAATATAAATAAGAAAATGATCTATGAAATGTAATAAAAAAATAAGAGAAATAGAGGTGTGAAATGTGTGTGGAAAAGTGAAGAAATAGATATGAAGATAAAGGAAATAAAATGCAATAATATAAAAGTGATTTGTGTGTGTGGAGTCTGACCCAAATGTAAAGAGTGGAAGTGTGTGAAAATGATGGCAAGAAAGTAAAGGAAATACCCTTAGCGGACTCGTAGCGATCTTACGGGTTAAGCTCTCGAGTGAACGATTTTTTCGGAGAAAAAACGACCACCGTAGGCTGAGATTTTCGTCCTCAACTCCTACTCCCAATGGAGAGGCGAGGGAAGAGTTAAGAGCTATCCTAGCAACCCAAACTAGGTTAGCAATGGAGGGCTACTCCACTTGGTTCAAAGAACCAAGGAACTCTTCAAAGGCTACCCACCTTAAAGAAGCAAAAAAGAGTTATTTTATAAATTGACAAAAGTTGTTTACAAACACCAACTCTATGCTTAAATAGAAAATCCTAGGGAGAATGATTAGGGTTTCCATAAGGATGAATGAATAATGGCCCTTGGATGAAAAAGGATGGATGGCCAAGATCAAGGCAAACAAGCACACATCCTAGGAAGGAGATGAATGTCATGCCTAAATGGATCAATGGAGGGAATCTTGTCACATCATCAATCCATGTTGCCACTAACTCTTGTACTTGCAAAATCATACCTTTAAATGTGAGCTCTTCTTTGGGCTATAGCTTCCTTTGGGCTTTATCTTGTGAAGGCCTTTTTTCTTTGAATAATTGGTTGAATTTCTTCAACCCATAATCCACCAACATACATCTAACCCTAACCATTCAATCTAATGAATGAAATACAATTATAAATCCATACAATAAAGGCGAATGTATGCCAAATAAGTTTGAAAATAAAATTACAAGTTAATGGGCCGGGAAGACAAATTCTCATGGGCCGAATGCTGAATCCTCCAAGTGTTCCTTATGCATTCCTCCCATAAATTATACCTACAAAAGAAAAACACATAATAAGTATAAAGATGATTTAAAGCTTGGGACTTTACTAATTTTTCTTTTAATTGCAATCCGAGGCACGTCATCCTCTCCGGGTGATTTGAGGAATTTGACCTCAGATCCGTTGGTTGACTTTTTTCTAAAAATGTCTTCTACGATGTCTTGTGTACTCCTTGAAGACTCGAATTTGAATGCAATGAGGGTATGTTCTTTCGTGATGAAGCACTTCACCAAAAGATATTCTAGATGGAAAAGGATAAGGGTTAGGATGGTCTTACTAATGTTTTCTTTGGTGGGGGTGGAAAAGTTGAATTCAATGGCTACTTTGGAGGGCGATTGCTCGGTGATGGAAGGAAATTTTTCAAAGGAGTTGAATTTGACAAGTAATGAGGTGGAAATGTGATAAGCCTCTGACCAAAGAAATAAACCAATTGTCCTTATGACCTCAAAAATAAATTTTCCTACCAATTGAACTTTAACTCTAGTTATATGGTAGAATTTGTGGTAGCCAAATAGTGGAGGACACGGTTTTGGTAATTTACCAAATTCAAGGATGGAGCGATTGTGGCCGACAAAAGGAAATAAATTCCTACATGTTTGTGTAGCTCTAAGGAAGGTTGTAGGAAGGTGGTAGATTGACTTTAGTCCATATATGAATTTCTTCCTAATTGATGGAAAGAAAATTTCCTCAAGCTTTGGAAAAGGAAGGATTGGAGTAATAATCATGCTACAAAGTCCAAAAATACTTTCTTCACTCAACTTCCTTTTCTCTTGATGCCACAAGGGTAAATTTTCCAATTGGTGTGGCATTTCTCCTTCAAATAATGGATTGGAATACTCTTTAAGAGGACACGATATCTCATCATCGTACAAGGGATTATTATGCCAATTGACACCATTTGCACGAGGGTATTCTTGAGTTGATTCATCCAATGGGTATGCAATACCATGCATGGATGGTACAACTTGTGGTAATTCCTCCTTCAACATTTCTTCTTCCTCTTGATCGTCTATTCCAAGAAGGGGACCCTCTTCGGGAAGACAATTAACTTCTTCTAGTGTTTCTTCCTCCTTTTCATTTAAACTAGGTTTGGTCTCAATAATCACTTCATCTACATCTTCACTTAAGGGTTCTTTGTCAAGTTCATTAGAATTTTGGGACCTAGGGGTTGAGATTTTCCTCAAAGTCTCTTGTAACCAATTATCCAAAAGGTGGCAAGTATCTTCAAGTTTGTGCATGACCTCACCTAGCCATCTTAGATTTTCATCAACGGTTGGTTTGTGAGGTAGAATTGGTTCTTGGTTTGATTGATGATCGTTCCTAGTCCTTAACCCCATTTTATCTCTTAATTTACTTTTAGGAGGGAAGGGATATTCATGACTATTTTGGCTCCGAAATTTGGGGGATTTAGAATAATAACTAGGGTGATCTTTCTTAAAGGTTTTGTTCCTAAAATTGGGCTCTTGCTTTGTGGCAAATTCTTCTTCAAATAACCTCTTCATTGTTGTCCAAGAAATCAAGTCTTCTTCCTTATTTCTTCTTTTATTTGCTATAAATCTTTCCCACAAAGACTTAGCATCCTTGATTAAACACTTAGAGGCGAAGTGAATTTTTTTCCATTCACAATAATACCCATAAGCAAACCCCTTTTCTAAACGTTTAACCCAAGAAGAATATTCATCTCTACCATAGAGTTCACTAAATGAAAAATGGTTTGGTTCTTGATTATGTGGGGGAAAATCCATTTCTACTAGTCATTGTTAAGTCCTTTAATTTAAAATTTGAATTTTAATTCTTGACTAAGTTGTTTCATCTAAGGTGAGTGAGGTGATTATCTTAATTCATGTCTTAGGAAAAATTTTAAATACTAAGGATTATTTCCAACTAAGACAATAAAACAAGGATCATGCTCACATTAAACATTTTAAAAATTTGAAGATAATAAGACAACTTAAGCGATTCAACAATACTTAGCAACAACTAATTTTAAAATTAAATTTTCAACACTTGCAATTATCACAATTCCAATCAATTTCAATCAAGTTACTCACTTTAAGCTAAAATCACCCAATATAATATTAATATCAACTAAATAACATCAAAAACAGCAAGCAAACATATTAAAACACAAGTTTTGCCAATAATAACATACTGAAATTTTAATGTTAATATAGCAGAATTTTCATGTTAACATAAATCAATATTTTCAATTTCTAGTTTGCAATTTAATTATCCTTGTAAATCTAATTTTGTGCAATTAATTTACAGCATATACTGTATGAATTATAAGCTAAATCCAAGTGCAAACATTCAGCAAATTAACAAGGAAATCCAAGATAACATACTAGAAAAACCGAATAAGTAATCAACAAGGAAAATCTGATTTGAGTATTAAATTCTAAGGCCTGATTTTTGGATCATAAATTCAGATTTTTGATAATATTTTTAGATGCAAATATGGAATAAAGCATAACATTAAAATACTAGAAAAACCACATTCAAATCAAGCCACAAATGGAATTAACATAGCCTACAAGCCAAGAAAGGAAAAACACAAATATGCTAATTTTGAATATGTCATTAAGGCCGATTTTAATATGTTCCAAAAAGAGTCGATTTTGTATTAGTTTTGGCATGTATTTTAGATGAAATTTTGTGGCTCATTCATAGTAAAGTAGTATAGAAAAATCAAGACAAAAATAACCATGAAACCGAGGCAAAAGTCTAACAAAATCCGAGGAGAATAACACTTCAACAACCGGTTTTTAGAATTAGTTTTAGGCCGATTTTTAAACACCAAAAATTTCAGAATTTTATATATAGTTAATGGATAATATCTAGGTGCTAAAACATGACTAAAACACAACAAATAATATAGAAAAACCGAGGCAACAAAACAAGGGAGAAACCGAGAATAAATGAGATAAAACCGAAAAGAAAAAATGAGGGATTTGAGTGTTCACCTTGACCGATCTTCTAACACATTGCATACCATATTTTCCAGAATATTTTAAGCATTTAAAATGACAATAATAATAGCAGCAAATATAATAGTTTGGTTAGCACAAAGTTAGCACAATATTAGTAAGGAAAAATGCTAGAAAACAAAACGAGCTGCTATCTCGATTTTGTGCCGATTTTTTACTATTGTCATGGCAACTAAAACGCATAATGGGAAGCCTTGTGGCTCTGATACCACTTGACATAAAATCCCTTAGAAAATGGTTGTTTTCAACCCACAAAATATTCAAGAAAGTGCTCGGTTGTGTGATAGTGAAAATGACCGTAAATGAGATGAAATAACATGGAAATAAATACAAGAAAAATGAGGTGATGGTGTGTGAATATGAAAGGGCTGAATATAAATAAGAAAATGATCTATGAAATGCAATAAAAAAATAAGAGAAATAAAGGTGCTGAAATGTGTGTGGAAAAGTGAAGAAATGGAGATGAAGATGAAAGAAATAAAATGCAATAATATAAAAGTGATTTGTGTGTGTGGGGTGTTACCGAAATGTAAAGAGTGAAAGTGTGTGAAAATGATGGCAAGAAAGTAAAGGAAATACACTTGGCGGACTCGTAGAGCGATCTTACGAGTTAAGCTCTCGAGTGAACGATTTTCCCGGAGGAAAAATGACCACCGTAGGCCGGGATTTTCGTCCTCAACTCCTACTCCCAATGGAGAGGTGAGGGAAGAGTTAAGAGCTATCCTAGCAACCCAAACTAGGTTAGCAATAGAGGGCTACTCCACTTGGTTCAAAGAACCAAAGAACTCTTCAAAGGATACCCACCTTAAAGAAGCAAAAAAGAGTTATTTTATAAATTGGCAAAAGTTGTTTACAAACATCAATTCTATACTTAAACAGAAAATCCTAGGGTGGATGATTAGGGTTTCCATAAGAATGAATGAATAGTGGCCTTGGATAAAAAAGGATGGATGGCCAAGATCAAGGCAAACAAGCACACATCCTAGGGAAGAGATGAATGTCATGCCTAAATGGATCAATGGAGAGAATCTCGCCACATCATCAATCTATGTTGCCACTAACTCTTGTACTTGCAAAATCATACCTTTAAATGTGAGCTCTTCTTTGGGCCATGGCTTCCTTTGGGTTTTATCGTGTGAAGGCCTTTTTACTTTGAATAATTGATTGAATTTCTTCAACCCATAATCCACCAACATACATCTAACCCTAACCATTCAATCTAATACATGAAATGCAATTATAAATCCATACAATAAAGGCGAATGTATGCCAAATAAATTCGAAAATAAAATTACAAATTAATGGACCGGGAAGACAAATTTCCATGGGCCGAATGGTGAATCCTCCAAGTGTTCCTTATGCATTTCTCCCATAAATTATACCTACAAAAGAAAAACACGTAATAAGTAGGAAGATGATTTAAAACTTGCGACTTTACTAATTTTTCTTTTAATTGCAACCCGAGGCACGTCAAAGGGGCCGATCACCCTTCGTTCTGTCCAATGCTTACGTGGCACTAGACGTATTGGGTCGAGGGTAGATGTGAGGAGCTTAGACCCTCCGTACAACGTACACCGCACGTGATTGGAGAACAGAGGATCTGCGCCCCCAACTGTGATGACCCAAATATGCACGTATGGGTACGATGGCTGCACCAACCGGAACCCGGATGGCGGTACGTCTGCGCGGGCGAACCAGAAGGTGACAGGTCGTAAAAATGGGGTCGTCACAATCCCACATTGCTTGGAGAAGTATGTGGAAATGAAACATATGTAAACAGACCCTTCCAACATAGCAAGACGCGTTTTGGAGAACGATTGGCAACGGATCCCATAAGAACTCCGAAGTTAAAAGTGCTTCGGTGAGAGCAATCCCAGGTTGGGTGACCTTCAGGGTAGTTATCGCCAAACAAAGTCGTGAGGGAAGGATATTGGACTGCGGCCCAATCCCCAGAGCGGACAATATCTTGCTGGGAAACGGGGTCGTTACAAATTGTATTAAAGCCTGTACCCAACTGAAAATGTGGCCAACGAGGACGTTGGGCCCCCGAGGGGGGGTGATTTTGATGACCCGAATATGCACATATGGGTACGATGGCTGCACGAACCGGAACCCGGATGGTTGTACGTCTGCGCTGGCGAACCGAAAGGTGACAGGTCGTAAAAAGGAGGTCGTCACAATCCAACATCGTTTGGGAAAGTATGTGGAAATGAAACATATGTAAAGAGACCCTTCCAACATAGCAAGACGCGTTTTGGAGCACGATTGGCAACGGATCCCATAAGAACTCCGAAGTTAAAAGTGCTTAGGCGAGAGCAATCCCAGGTTGGGTGACCTTCAGGGAAGTTTTCGCCAAACAAAGCCGTGAGGGGAGGATATTGGGCTGCGGCCCAATCCTCAGTGTGGACAATATCTTGCTGGGAAACGGGGTCGTTACACCAACGGCCCTCGTTCCTGCCTCTCCATTTTAGAGGTATTCGGAGCAGTGACCTTATAACACCCGAGAATTTTCTATTTCGTGAGTAGCCTTAGGTTAGAAGTGTTAGGAGAGTTCCATTTCTCAAGTTTAGTGGAGTACATTGAGGAGTAAGAGAAGAGAAAATAAAGTGGTTTGACAATTCAAACCAAAGGGTTTGAAAAGTCAAACAACCAATAGGATTTTTCATGCATTAATGGTATGAAAATTATTAAATAAAATGAATGAAAAGTGAAGAGTTGTATGGCATTCACAGTTGGAGGTTTTGGGAGAGAAAAGTGTGGGTGGTTTTACAAATTTAAAAAGCTTGGAGGAGGAAAGTTAAAAGGTGGAAGAAAAGTTAGGTTAAAAAGATGAGTTTCCATTTTTTCTTCACTTCATCGAGCTTCTCTCCTTCTCCTCCATAGCCATCGATCCCCTTCCTCCTTTCTTCATCTATTGAAGAATTTTCAAGGTAATTTCTCTTGGGTTTTGGTTTGTGTACATTTAGATGGAGTTTAGAAGTGTTTTTATGTATTTTGGTTGAGTTTGGTGAATGTTGGAAAACCCTAGGTTAGGGATTCCGAAAAATTTAGTTTAGATGTTAGATTTCTTTCCTATTTTGGTAGTTTAGTTGTTGAATGGAGTGATTTAGGTTGTTGGAGGGGTTAGATGAAAGATTGAAAGAGTGTTACACTAAAATGGTTGAAGAACACCTATATACCCGATTCTGTCTTTGGGAATTTCGGGCTGGCCAAAGTATTTATTTGGTTAATTTGAGTGATTCAATGGATAGTAGACGTGTAGAGGTTTCCGAGTTGGGGTGGCACGTCGAAATCCGTTGAAAAGCGAGAAAGTTATGGCCGTTTAATGTTGGACGTCGGTAAATTGTCTAAAAATCGAGTTTAGTATTTGAAGTGTGAGGTGTGTTTTAGGTTTGTTAAGTCTTAGTTAGAAAATCTTTTAGAATTTATTGATAGCTTATCAAACTAAGTTTACGTTGTTTTAGGTTATCGAGCGTGTGAATTGGCCGAGTTAGGTGACCAAGTGGAAAACTGAGCGTCCAGGTAAGTAGTGGTAGCTTTCTTTCGCCTTCGGGCCTACACCACGGAACGGTAGGGTTATTTATTTCGTGTTGTGTTTTGTTGGGTTTGGTTGCATTTCGTGTTGTGTTTTGTTGGGTTTGGTTGCATAATGGTTGACGTGCATCATTGTTTTCAGTAACGAAAATACGAGTTGTTTTTGCATGGCTGGTTGTGAGTGTGAACGTAATCAGATAAATAATGTTCCTTGTCGGGATACGGTGCTTGCAGTGGCACCCCGAAGGGAACTTGAGATCTCAAATAGTGTGCCTTGTCGGGATACGGTGCTTGCAGTGGCACCCCGAAGGGAACTCTATTAGAGAACCGCTAAAACACGAGATCTAGAATAGTGGGCCTTGTCGGGATACGGTGCTTGCAGTGGCACCCCAAAGGGAACTCTATGAAGGATGGTTGGCTAAAATACGTAATGGTCGTGAGTATGAATTCCTAGACGGTCATAGGATTCTACGATCGACGAGGGAGATTATGCATGGCCATCCTAGACGGTTATGGGATGTGGGCCATCTGGTCTTGCTCTGGTGATTTTGAGTTGGCCGTCCTAGACGGTTATGGGATGTGTGCCCACTCAAATCACACGGCTTATGAAACGAATAATGTAATGAACAGTAACGAATAGCAAATAAACATAACTGAGTGGTAGAAACTGCATTGTATTAGGTTGCTTGCATTGTGTTGTAGTCTCATTCGTTATTCCCTACTTGCTAAGTATTAGGCTTACGTTTTGTGTTCTGTGGTGTAGGTGACGAATTCTATTCAGGTGAGGTTGACGAGACAGCTGAGGTTTAGGCTGCAGTCGGAGAAGTACGGAGTCCGCCGGTGCAGGCTATTGTTGGGGCGTCTCGATTACTATCGTCCTCGGGTATTTTATGGAAATGTGGTAGATGGTGTGGTAAGAGTTTTGTAAGGCTTTTTGTTTAAAACGACTTCGACTTTTTGGATGTTTAGTATGAATATTTACAAAAATGTTTTAGTAGTGAATTTTTAATGTTTTGAGTTGGGGATATTGTGTTTAATGGTTGTAGTATTTGGGAAGTTGAAAACATATATTTTTGGGTGTTTGGTTTCAGGGTTTGGTTTAAAGAAATTTAGGCGTTATGCCGCCCGTTTCGGTTTTAAACTATTTAACCACGGGTTATATTTGCTATTTTTTTTATTTAATCGTTTGAAGTCGGTTTTCTATAAAATTTACAGGATTTGAAGATTTATGTATCGGGAGTGTATGGTAAAAATTTCGGGATTTTTGAAGATGTCGGGCTCATAGAAAAGGGTAGAAAGGTCGGGAAGGTCAAGGAAAGTCAAAACGAGGTGTTTTGGAGCGTTTTTGAGTGGAAAAACCCGAGCCGGCCCGATCGATCGGGCATAGGTCACGACCGATCGCGGCCGGGATCATTTTTGGTGAAAATAGCCCGAGAGGGCCCGATCGATCGGGCCCAAATCGCGCAGCGCGCACCGCGCGGGTGCAGCGCGCTGTCTGGGCGCGCGCGGCGCCTAGCAGCAGATTTTTTTTTTAAAAAAATTTTTAGTACGATTTCTACTTTGTTTTAACCCGAATTTTTCCAATATATTTTAAACGTATTTTAGCACGTTTTCCAATAAAAATCGAGGGTTCGAAAACCCGAAAATCGAGTCGAAAAATTTACGAAAAAAACATTTTAAACGTGGTTTAAACACGGGATCGGTTTGTACTGTGACACACCGAGCCCAGGGCGGGTTCGGGGCGTTACAGACCTCGTCACCACCCCGAAACCACCCCCCATTCTCAAAATTAGGGCTATAGAAAGGGTAGTTCTTAAATTTAGGATTGAGAACAAGGGTCATTGTCCCAGAACGGGGGGTTGATCTCTGATAGTATATAAAAAATGGGCCTCCGCTTCCACCCTCCATTGTTGAAAAATTTGATTTTCTCTCAGTCTAATCGCGATTCAAACACAAAATCCAACTATTTCATGCCCCTACCGTGTTGATTTCTTCATCCCTAATCATTGCCTTCCAATATTATCAAAAAATCACACAAATTCGATCCCTAAATCATCAAAATCCTCAATTCAAGCTAAATTGCCAAATTCCCCTCAAATGACACCCAAATTGATGATTAATCGAAAGACTGCTCCGTCACAAGGTGGCTCAATCGAACAGTCTTCGCTAAATCTTTCATAGATGTCGCAAGAAGAATCATTTCAAGGGGATCCGACAAACTGGCCACCGTTGTCACAAGGTGCTCCGTGTGAAGCATGATGACCATCAACTAGGTATTTTTTGAATGAATTTCAAAATCAGATATGTAAGGAGCAATTTGAGCGGGATATGTCAAACCGCTCGATTATTCATTCATAGACCATCAACTTTCAAGGTTGGGAGTCATTGGAGATCAATGAGATGTTTGACAGAATTGCCCTACACAGAGTGTGCGGAATGAGGGGCGATAGCTGTGATAAAATTGTTCGCTTGTTTTATGCGAACTTGACCTCTACTAGGAGGTCATGATGTTTGAAGACGTACATTCTTGGTACATAGATTTTGATACCTCCAGAGACGATTAACAAAGTGCTCGAGTTTACCGGAGAAGGGAATGAGCTGGAGAGATACTACCATTCTTTTCGAGATTGTGATTTTTTTAGATCGGCAAAAGGACTTGAATTTCTTAGGAAAATCCATTGAAATGCAAACATCAGAGGGTTCGTGAAGTCAAAATCAAAGGATTTGAACGTCAGAGCTCGAGTTATTCACAATCTGATAACCCACACCATTCTTTAGTAGTGGTCGGCTCACGGTAATTCTTGATACACAGCAAGCAACAACCCCTAGTATTTGAAAGAATAAAATAGTCAACATAAAATAATTTACTAAAATTACAATAAATCGTACAAGTGTTAGAAAACTACAAAAATTTTCAGATTATCTTCTCATGATGTGGTGAACATGTGGTAAAAGTTTTAAGTAAATCTAATATCGTTTGATATTTTTTTAAAATACCCCTTGTTCCTATTCACGTATAATGAAAAAAATATCAAACGATATTAGATTTATTTGAAAAAATTTTCACATGTTCACCACATCATGGAAAGATAATCAAAAAATTTTCGTACTTTTGTAACACTTGTATGATTTATTATAATTGTTTTACATCTGTTTTATAAAATAATTCACTAAAATTACAATTAATCGTAAGTGTTAGAAAATCACGAAAATTTTCAGATTATTTTTCTATGATGTGGTAAACATGTAATAAAAGTTTTAAGTAAATCTAATATTATTTGATATTTTTTTAAAATTAATTTATAAAATGAATTTTCTCTTGTACGTGAACAGTGAACGGATGACTGTTCGTTTTAGATCGATCGTCCGTTCTCAGATGTGAACATAGAACATGAGGTGATTGGTCATTCACTATGATTTGTTTTGTTACATTTCAAATAATTTGTTCTCAGATGTGAACATAGAACATGAGGTGATTGGTCATCCACTAGGATTTGTTTTGTTACATTTCAAATAATTTAACGTTTCGTTGTTAGAATTTTTAATTTAGAATTTGTTTAAAAAAAATATCATAATTTGGGGTCAAAAATGGAAAAAACCTTTCATTTAAATGATGAAATATTATAAAAAAAGAGAGGCTCTCAGCGGACAAAAACTGGTCCAAAGGAAAGATCCCCACATTTCCAACATTAAAATCACGCGCCGGCCTGAAAGCAAAACCAGATCTAGCGAGCACTCAGATGTTGACACGTGGCAGAAACCTACTCAAGGAGAATATGTTAGAGAGAGAAAGAGGAATGAAAATAAAACAAATAATTTTGGGTGGGAAGGAAAAAGATGAAGACGTTTTTAAGCAAAAGGGCGTCCAAGTTCTCTTCATGTACAATAGCTCTGGTCCCACTTTCCTTTCCTTCTTTATCTGCTCTTTTGCAAAGCAACGGCGCTTTCATATAATCTCTCTCTCTCTCTCTAGTTTCTCTTTCCTTCCCTTGTTTCTCCTAGCCATTTGTTCATTTCAAATATGTGGCGAAGACACCCAGACAGGAGGGTGCAAAGGTTCAGGGTAGAGAGAGAAGGAGCGAGCTTGGCTTTTCTTTTTTTTTTTGTTCTTTTCGTTATTTTGGGAGGACGATTCTTACTATAAAGATCGAGCTAAATATTTCTCAGGAAAGATGAAACGCCTGTTTTTCCCCTTTTTTTCATTATTAATATCTTCCTTTTCCGGTGTTAATTGTTGAATATTTGTGTTCTATCTACGCGGTGAGTACACGATACTTTGTTTCTTTCTTTCACCTTTTTTTTTGTTTGAGAAATCGAATAATATTTCGACACCCAATGGACGGCGAGGTGGTGTTATTGGGCTGCACCAGTTTGCTCTGTGCTGATGATTTGTATTTGGAGGAACTGATTTGATTTAGTAAGTGATGGGAATGGGTCTGAAGGGGTTTAGAAAGTCTTTGCATGTGGAATAACGCTGAGATCTGGAGCTGGGTTTCAATGGAATCTGGTGTTTGCTGACTCCATGTTCATGTCTTCTTTAGAGGTAAGATTTGTACTTTTAACTCCATTTCTGGTTTTCTCACTGATTATTACTTCTCTTCCACGGCTGTAGTTGATGGATTTTTCCATTTCATGTTTTTTTTTTTAAATCACTTTCTCACCTATTTTTTGGGCGGCTTTGCGCAGCCTTTTCCTCAAGAATGTTGGATATTGCGGTATGATTCATGCGATTTTCTTATCTGCCTTTTCAATTTGGTTACAGGAAATGAGGATTGAAAAGGATTTCATTGTTTTGTTGACAAATTTGACCAAAAGAAAGCTATAATCCGCTGTCGCTTTGACTGTTTCCCAATTTTCTGTCATGGATTGAAGAACAATTCTTTTGGGTGCAATGTCGAGAGCATTAGCATCTGCATTGCTCACTTTCTTGCTCCTCTCATCGGCTTCTGCATCGGATAATGGATATCCCCGATGTACTTGCGAAGACTACGGCAGTTTCTGGAGCATTGAGAGCCTTCTGGAGTGCCAGCGTGTGAGCGATTTCTTGATCGCCGTGGCCTATTTTTCGATTCCTATTGAACTGCTTTATTTTGTCAGCTGCTCAAACGTTCCATTCAAATGGGTTCTCTTCCAGTTCATTGCCTTCATCGTTTTATGCGGTTTGACGCACTTGCTCAACGGCTGGACCTACGGCCCTCACCCATTTCAGCTGATGCTAGCTCTCACTGTCTTCAAGATTCTCACCGCCTTGGTCTCGTGTGCCACTGCCATAACTCTGATCACTCTCATCCCTTTACTTCTCAAGGTGAAGGTTAGGGAATTCATGTTGAAGAAGAAGACTTGGGATCTTGGAAGAGAAGTTGGAATCATAATGAAGCAGAAGGAAGCTGGATTGCACGTTCGAATGCTTACTCAAGAGATTCGTAAGTCGCTCGACAGACATACGATTTTATACACGACCATGTTTGAACTATCAGAAACTCTGGGGCTGCATTACTGTGCTGTGTGGATGCCTAATGAGAATAAAACAGAGATGAACCTGACCCATGAACTGAAGGGTCGAAATTATTCGAATGGATTCAGTATCTCTATTCCTATTGGTGGTCCGGATGTTGTGAAGATTAAGAGAAGTGATGGAGTTAATATTCTTTCTCCTGATTCGCAGCTCGTCACTTCGAGCACTGGATTATTGGACGAGCCAGGACCAGTGGCTGGAATTCGAATGCCGATGCTTCGTTTTTCAAATTTCAAAGGAGGTACTCCTGAGGTTGTCCGAACAGATTATGCAATTCTAGTTTTGGTTCTTTCTGGTGGAGAGCCTAGATCTTGGAGCAGACAGGAGCTTGAGATAATCAAGGTTGTGGCGGACCAGGTAGCCGTTGCACTTTCTCACGCAGGACTCTTGGAAGAATCGCAGCTCATGAGGGAAAAATTGGCGGAGAGGAATCGAGCTCTTCAGCAGGCCAAAATGAGCGCTATGATGGCTAGCCAGGCAACGAGCTGTTTCCAAAAGGTGATGAGTGATGGTATGAGGAGGCCAATGCATTCCATTATGGGTCTGCTTTCAATTCTCGAGAGCGAGTTGAGTAATGAGCAAAAAATGATTCTTGATGCAATGTCGAGGACTAGCACTGTCATATCGACATTGATAAATGATGTCATGGATAATTCAATGAAGGATAGTGGAAAACTTTTACTGGATGTGAGACCGTTTAGCCTGCGTTCAATAGTAAAGGAAGCTGCCTGCCTTGCCAGGTGCTTGTGTGTGTACAAGGGCTTTGATTTTACAATTGAAGTCGATCGAACTTTGCCTGATCATGTATTGGGTGATGAGAGAAGGGTTTTTCAGGTCATCTTTCATATCGTCGGGAGTTTATTGAATGGAAACCAAGGTGGCTGCTTAGTATTTCGGGTGTCTTTAGAGAGTGGAAGCTATGGAAGAAACGATCAAAGATGGGCGAACTTGGAGGCAAAGTGCGCGCGAAGGGGGAATGCTTGTTAGATTTGATATTGGAATCAACCCTATCAGTAATTCTCAATCTGAGGCCTCAATCCAAACAGTGGCTCAAGCTGGTAGGAATTATCCCAGTGATGGAGCGGAGGATCGACTCAGCTTTTCTGCCTGCAAAAAACTCGTGCAGGTAAATGCCAAGTCTTCGTTTTTTCTTTCTTTGCTTTGGAGAAGTTAATATGTTCTCAAGAGTTTTTTGGGGTTTTTGGGGTTTGATCTTGTTTTCACCAGTTAATGCAAGGAAGCATATGGGTAATCCCCAATCCTCAAGGGGTTGCTCAAAGTATGTCTCTTGTGCTTCCTTTTCAAATCGGACCGTCCATTTCGGTATCCATATCTGAGCCTGGAGAATCATCTGAACATCCACATTCCAATTCCATTTTCAGAGGCCTGCAAGTTATACTAGCTGATGCCGATGATATTAATCGAGCTGTGACTAGGAAGCTGCTGGAGAAGCTAGGATGCATTGTGTCGACTGTTTCTTCTGGATACGAATGTCTTACGGCCATTACAGCTTCTGGGTCTTCGGTACAAGCACTTTTCTTGGATCTTCACATGCCGGATTCGGATGGTTTTGAAGTTACCATGAAAATTCGAAACTTTAGGAGTAGAAATTGGGTGTTGATCATCGGGCTGACCGCTAATTCTGATGAAAATGTGTGGGAAAAATGTCAGCAGACGGGAATGAACGGAGTCATCAGAAAGCCGGCTCAGATCCAAGGCATCAGCGAGGAGCTACGAAGGGTGCTTCTACAGGCTAACAGACAAATGTGACTTCTGCAAGAATGTCAGTTTTTGGGCTTGTCCTCCGGCAGAAATGAGCTGGCTCCCAAACAACATCCCCGGCTTCAAATGTTACAAACCAGACATTCATAATTTGATAATGAAAATGGTATACAAAGGTTCTGCTATCGATTGAACTGCATGAATACGAGCTTCATCAGCTGTTTATTCCATTATTTGACTTGAATCAGTTTTCAAGGTCATATACAGCGCGTTAGAATTAGAAGTTTTGAAATAATTTTGAGAAACGTAATGCAAAAAATCAAGTACAACTCTATTTATTTTCCACGGTCTCTGCTACTGCTGTTGAAATGCAACTTTTAACCTGTCTTTCAGTTTGGATTTAATGGTGTAGTTCGTAGCAAATCTTAAATTATTCAATTTCATGTCAGCAACTATCTCAAAGGTGAAAGAATAATGGCATTTATCCACCATCGTGATACACACCAGTAGACAGAAGGAACACATACATTCCAAGCCTGAACTCAGCGAACAGGCTGGGACTTGAAAACGTTTCAGAAGAAGGATTTAGTTTTTCCGTAATCCACCATTGTTAACGGGCTTAAGCTCTCCGGCTGTCTCAGAGAAGGTAGAAAAACAATAGAACGCTACAAAAACACTTCAATTTACACACTATAAAACGATATTTCTTAAGAAAAAAACAATAATGCGAATAAAAGTTGGATTCGATATTGACGAAAACTGAGAAGTGCAGAGAATGGGTGGTCAATTGGGTATTGGTTAGTTTAGATGCATGCATGAATGGGAGAAGGAGAACGTATTTAGACAAGTTGTTTCATTATCCAACTGAAGTGGACCATGTCTTTCCTTATCCATGGCAGACCCTACTCCAAGTGGGGAAGAAGCTTATTAAATATACCCATTTAACCACTTAATTATTCCACTTTAATTCCAGTTTTTGAGTGGTTCATTTTTCTGATTCTGATTTTCTCGGAAACTGACATATGCCAGGTGTTTGGTTGGTGCCTCCTCTGCATTTGTTGGGCTTGAAAAATATAATTAAAAAATTAACAATAAACATTGTACAAACTTTTCGAATATACTTAGAACAACAAGAACAATGAATCAATCTCAAGCTGATTTATGTGTAACCTAAACGGAGAGGAAGAATCATCTTTAGATTATAACCGATGACAATGTTCGTTGTTTCTCTTTCTTTTTCTCGACTATTTCAACTCATATTACGGAATTTTCATTCTACACTCTACTGAATTATTATATGATTTTATATTTTGAGTTTTCATACTTTCACGTTTTATTTTATTTTGTTGATTTCTTTATTTCAATTGTTTTATTGAGTTATCATTTAATTGTGGAGGAGGTCCCACTCTGAAAAGAAGACCCACCCATATTATTGATGATATGTCTATTATCTCTTTTGATTCATCTTACGCCACCAACTTTCATTCCTCCAAATAATTAAATCCATGTTTTTTAAAGACAAAGTTCAATTTCCTTTATTTAGTAAATTTGAAAAATAAATTTTTTCTTAAATAAAAAATAGTAATAAAATCATGCATATTGACACAAGAATAGCTTTTAAATTCCACAACAACCCATATTTTAGCCTTTAGTTATTGTAATAAGATATGTTAGTTTCTTATTTTTTTTGTGTATTTGAATTTTGTAATTTTGCTACTTATAGAAGACTATGGAATGAGATACACAATTTCACATAATCTTCTCTTCCTTCAATTTTACATGGTATTAAAGCTGTGAATATTTCTTTTCAGCCATACACATATTTTTGTCACCTCAGAAGAAACTTATCACACCAGCTTCACATTGTCATCACCACCTCAAAAACCAGATCTTCATGTCATTCATCACTCAAATAGTACTTTTATTGTTCTCATCAGACCTCTATCGACATGCAATGGTTATCGTTTATGAAGTCGTGCAATAAGAATGGGACTGCGTGCAAAAAAAAAAAAAAAAAAAAAAAAAACTTGGGTTTGTGGATGTATTACTCTCAATTCCAAAGAAGAAAGATGGTATTGCCAAAGTGGTAATGAAGTAACAACTTGGTCGGAAGTTGGATTCTTCATTAAGTTCCATTTGAAATTCATCCAAGTATTTTGTGTGTTGATAATGCAACACAAATCGTATAGATTTAATATACTGTCTTTCTCAATCCAATGTTCCTAAAATCTTCTTCTTTATACTTCACAAAACTTAAATATTTATAGGACGAAATAAGCTCCATTATCTTTGTCACCCATGCATTTGTTGTGAAAATAAAAACAATGCTAATCACCCATAGAGTAATATTTGAACAACTTTCATTGTTGATTTGGCACCACTTTATTAAGCATCTATACTTGCATTTCGGTATTATGGAAAACAACAGCATCCTTTATGTGAACATTAATAAGTATGGGCATGCATACTCTTCCTATATGCTATCATATTCATGACTTGCCAGATAAGTAATTAAAAACATCTCGCGCGTCTTCATTCACATTTGCTACTTTTGATGATAAATTGACTCTTGCACTTCTAGTAGATAGATCATCACCCCATTTGGAAGGTATAGCTCTTACTTTTTTCCACCATTGTTGGATTATTCATTGCGGTGCTTCTAATCATATATGTACGTCTCTTTCGTACATTTTTTTTTGTATTCTAGTATTCATTGAAGTATATTAGTTTGCAAGTCCCTCAGACATAGATAGGCATAATCCATTTCTCACCATCACTTACTCTCACAATGTCTTTCGCATTTTCATCTTCTAAATTTAATTTATTATCTATTTCATAACTAATAAAGTCAACAATTGTGAAGTCATTTTTTCATCCTCCGAATGTATATTTTAGGATCGAGCAACAAAGAAAAAGATTGATGTAAATAAAGAAGCTGTTACGAAACATTCATTATTTTTTCTAGATGGGCCAATTAAAAGAGAAAAACCTAAAAAAGATAAAGAAACACTTAGTGGATTAATACAACAAACTTGACATAGTTCTAAACCTATAGATTCCAAGATCAATTTAGAAAGAAACGGTCAATGTTATCAAGGCAATTGAAGGAACTTATTAGAAGCTTTGGGCATGGTGTGCACAAATATTGATTTATGGTGAGTTTTTTTAAATCAATTTTTGGTAACTTTTCAAATTAATTCATTGTAACTTTTGAAATCAGTTTGAAAATAAATTTGATGAGCGGACCTTGATCCTTTATCTATAAAGAGATAAGAACCAAATATATAATATTAGTAGAAGATAAAAAGATTATAGATAAGGGGAAGATTATGATGCTAAGTCTAAATTGCATGCAATAAGAATTCTTAATAAATTCACAAAGTTCTTTAAAAAAACCCAAGAGAAAACTCTCACATTAATATTATTTATCAACCTTCTTTAGCCATATAAATATGCCTACTTTTTACAAGCTACAAAAGACAAAATTCCTAAACTATAAGAAAAACAAATCTAATGACAAATTAATGTCATACCCATTTTTCAATGATAATAAAACTAGTTGATTTTTTATATCTTGCTAACTAGTTGGCTTTTTATGCTTCATACAAGAAAACAATCTAATATAAAATTAGAAGGAAAGTCAGTAAAATTCGATTATGGAAATTTACTATAAATAATTTTGGTACTTACAATAAATTGATTTCAGAAACGTATCATAAATTCATTTAGAAAATTAGCACGAATCAATTTGAAAAGTGAACAAAAATTGAATTTGGAAAGTTGTCATTGCCTTGATGACAATGATAGTCTCTTTCTAGATTGATCTTTGAGTCTATAGGCTTAGAATTATGCAAGTTTGTTATATTAATCCACTAAGTGGATCTTTGGCTTCTTTAGTTTTTGCCCTTATAATTGACTCATTTATAATAAGTAATGAATGCTTCATAAAAATTTATTTATTCATATCATTCTCTCTTTCTTAAAAATGATTTGTCCTCAAATCTTTAGTTAGATGGTCCATTTTATAATTATTATCATTGATTTGCTCAAACACTTGAAATAGTCCGACTCTTCTTTGTTGTAACTTA
This sequence comes from Begonia masoniana, assembly GCA_022432975.1. Taxonomy (NCBI): domain Eukaryota; kingdom Viridiplantae; phylum Streptophyta; class Magnoliopsida; order Cucurbitales; family Begoniaceae; genus Begonia; species Begonia masoniana. The sequence continues at coordinate 42,905,963 of CM039503.1, read as the reverse complement.
GTACGCCTTTGAAATGGAAGTCTCATTCTATGCATATGCATCCAAACTCAATTTCTACTATCAAATACAACCAGTCAGAAAGCAATTTCTTGTTGCTCGATGATATTACTAATACTAAGATATTCAATTATGTCCAAAAATTCAAAATCATGGATGAAATTACTTCTCGCATATCTTCTTTCGATGTTCTTTTGTTTCTTCGAGATTTCTTTCTTGAGCTTGTTGGTTTGAAATTAATTCTGCAATGGTAAAATGATCTTGATGTTTTTCTTTTCCAAAAATCCATAGTAAACATCTCCATTTGTCTGTGAAAAATAATATGAAGAACCAAGCAAAAAGGTGTCAAGTTCATTAGTGCTAAAATCACTCCCCTTTGTAAATAAGTTTTTTTTCTTAAAACCTCAATCAGTTTTTCTTTGTCCCTATTGTTTTTCTCCTTCGGAGTCATTTTTTTTTCAACTTTGCAGCTTCATTTTTTTCTTTAGCTTCTCTCTTTTTTCTTACAACAACATATATGTTTTCTTTTTCTCTATTATTTTTTTGCTTTAAAGTGATTTTTCTCTCAGGCTCGTCACCCTCTATTTGTTTTTCATCATCTCTCTCTTTTGTTTCTCTTGCATTTTGTCGCTGCCCCTTTTCACTCTCTTCTTTCAACTCATCTTTTTTCTTCAAATCACTCTCCTTATTTACTTTATTTAAATCCTAATACATCTCTCTAGAACTTGATGTTATAGTGGTGATTGGTTTCTACTTCAAACAAGATTTTTAAAGATTTCCAAAATCATTTTGCACCAACTTATGCTCATTTTTGTCAAAGTTGATTTCCACGTAGATGAAGAACATAATTTCTCCTCATATATGATGTTTACACTTTTTCGTATGAGTTGTCTGTTAACCTTGATTGCCACATGTTATAAATGAAACCCAAATTGATTGGAGGCCCAGCCCTTTTCAGAGAAGCCTTCTGGAAGATGTTTAATGAAGAGGTAAGTAAATAAGTAGAAGTTTGTTTTTTGATGAGAATCAGAAGAGGTAAAGAAACAGAGGTGAGTTTGACGAAAGAAAAGCAATCTAGAGTTTGAGAGCTTTTCTGAGTTATGGTGTGAAACAGATCTTCGAGGGAGAAGAAGCAGTAGAGAAAATAGAGGGAAGAGAGTTCTTCATCTATACTTGAGTCGCGTTTCTCAATGGCGAAACAGATTGAGGTTCTGTTTTCAATTTCTTGCTGTATTTCTCTGAATCTTGTTTTTGCTTCTGTAATTGTTTAGTTTTCAAGAATATTGTTGTGAGGTTGTATTTTGACTGGTAATAAAATATATCTCTCGGTTGGGCTCCGTGGAAGTAGTCGATCTCAAACCTTGGTTTGAGATCTGGGCGAACCACGTAAATCTTTGGTGTTTGTTTTAATTTTCGCACTGAATCATTTAGATTTGCACTCAGTTTTTTACATAACAGTGGTATCAGAGTCTGATTTCGATTTTCTTGATAGTGCATTTTAGGGTTTTGTACGAAAATTGTAAACCCAGTCGTGTTTTCTAGGGTTTGACAATTACGAGCTATCTCATGTGCTTCAGAACTGGTGGTCTAAGCACAGAGTATAGTGATCCAAAGTTTTTGTTAAATAGTTTTGTTTACACAGTCATTGTATTACAATTTTTTTCTGGTTTCTGTTTGAGTGAAGAACTTCTTGCCTTGCTGATCCTTTATTTTTAGCTTGTCCGACAGTGTGCTTCGGAAGGTAGATGGTGAGGAAACACCACTGGATATATGGGGTAAACTCAAAACTTTATATGTTATACAGTCAGCTCCTAATCTTGTATATCTTAAGGGTGCTTTATTTGCATATAAGATGGATGTGAATAAATGCCTAGATGATAATCTTGATAATTTTTTAAGAATGACTTTGTTATTGAAAGGAACTTATCAAAGTCTAAATGATAGTAGTCTTGCTATGATTTTATTGAACTCTCTGCCTGAATCCTATAATGTTGTTAAAGACACACTTAAGTATACTGGTACTATTCCGAAAATGAACTTAATCATCTCTGCTTTAAAGGCTAGAGAACTTGAAATTAAGAATAAGAAAAATGAAAATAGTCTATTTGTAAATGGAAACAATGTTAAGGTTAACAACCAAAAAAAAAAGTAAAAGGAAAGACTTAGATGCACAAGCCTAAATCAGAAAACAAAATTGAAACTAGAAATTGTTTTCATTGTGGTAAAGCTGGTCATGTAAAGAAAAATTGCTATAAATGGAAAAATGAACAGAAAAAGCATGAAATGGAAACTAATGTTGCTTCTGGTTCTTGTGATGTTATCTGTGAAGTCTTAAATGATTCTGAAAATTTAAATGTTGATAAATGGATACTAGATTCTGGTTGCTCCTTTCATATGTCTCCTAATAAACTATGTTTTTCTGAATTACTTGATTTTGAAGGTGAAATAGTGTATATGGGAAATAATGAATCTTGTTATGTTAAAGGTATAGGTACTGTATACTTATTAATGAATGATAATAAAAGGATTAAACTAACAAATGTTAGGTATATTCCTGAATTAAAAAGAAATCTGATCTCTCTTGGAACACTTGATGAACTTGGGTGTTGGTTTAAAGTTTTTAATTCTAACTTGCAGGTTTATAAACGTGAGAAATTGGTTCTTTCTGGTTTTAAACAATCTGGTCTATATGTTTTAAATGGTTCTCATTATATTTCTTCCTCAAATAATGTTGTGACCGACTCGGTAATAAATGTTACTGAAAAATGACATCTTAGATTAGGGCACATAAGTCAAAAAGGGTTAGATCTTCTTTATAAAGAAGACCTACTTGGAAATGATAAAGTTTCTAACCTTAGTTTTTTGTGAAACTTGTGTGTTAGGTAAACAGCACATGTTAAAATTTAAAAATGGTGTTCATATGTCTAAAAATAAATTAGACTTATGTACACGCTGACTTGTGGGGTACTGAAAATCATCCTACACATGGTGGAAATAGATATTTCTTATCTATAGTTGACGACTTTACAAAAAGAGTGTGGACTTATTTGTTAAAATCTAAGGCTGAAGCTTTTGAGAGATTTAAGGAATGAAAAACCTAAGAGGAAAACCAAACCGAAAAGAAACTTAAGGGACTAAGAACCGATAATGGTCTAGAGTTATGCAATAATGAATTTGATTCATTTTGCAAAATTAATGGGATTCTTAGACATAGGACAGTTAGGCATACTCCTCAGCAAAATGGTGTTGCTGAGAGAATGAACAGAACATTGCTTGAGAAAGTAAGGTGTTTATTGTTCACCTCTAAGCTTCCAAAGGGTTTTAGGGGTGAGGCTTTGAGTACTGCCACCTATTTGGTAAATAGGAGTCCTAACAGTGCTATTGAATTCAAGTGTCCTATTGAAATGTGGAATGGTAGAAAACCAGATTTAAGTCACCTTAGAGTTTTTGGATGTGCTGCATATGCACACACAAAAGAAGGTAAGTTAGATCCAAGATCAACAAGGTGTGTGTTCCTTGGTTATTAACAACAACAAGGTACTAAAGAGTACAGATTGTGGGAAAGGGATTCTAGAGGTGTTAAAATTTTGATTAGTAGAGATGTCATCTTTAATGAGTCTACATTTTCTTGTAAGTCACTTGATACACCTAAGTAGGTGGAGGTGGAGGTGAAGGAAAGTGTTAACAATGAACAACCTGAGACCCACATTGAGGTGGAGACTTTAAGGTTGAGTAACCAGAATATGGGATTAAGTGAATCTGATCAGAATCAGGGTATAGAGCCTGAATCTGGACCTGAGCAGATCACTAGAATTAGTGAGGATGAACATGAAAATATTCAAGAATCCTTAGAAAGTGAACTTGAAACTTATCAACTTACCAGAGATAGAAATAGGAGGAAAATTAGACCACCTTCTAGATATTCCTATGGTGATCTTATCTTTGTGGCTCTTGTTGCAGTACAACATGTTAGGAATGTAAAGCCAAACACTTACTGTAACGCCCCAAGTTTTCCGAACTCGGTTTGTTACTCATAAACCCGAACATAACTAAGAAAATTTCGGACCAAATTTAAAACTTCGCTCGAAAGTCAAAATTTGACATTTTCTAAAACCTCAAACATTTAAAGAATTTCAGCAAAAATCATTTGAGGAAAATAGAGTTGAACAAAACTATAGAACAATGCTTGAATAATCGGTGGAGATGTTAAGGAGTAATCGGTCAAAAGAAATAAAGGTTTAAATCGCGGAATACTTTAAAAGTTGCAAAAGTCAAACGCATCTGCCGCTGAACAAAGTCAACGGAAGAGGCTGAAACAGATAACAGAAGGCTCCTTCCGGTGACAAAACGAAAAAACTTCCACTTCATCTTCCGGTAAGTCTAATACACGACATCCACCGGTCACTAAACGACAAGACTTCTACTACAGTCTTCTGATTAGTTTAATATGCTACATCCACCGGTCATAAGATGACAAAAGTCTTCCTACATCTTCCGATGACGTCAGCCGGATGATTTCTTCATCTGATCGACTTTATCTTACATCTACCGATGATGTCAGTCGGATGATTCCCTTCATCCAACCTCTGCCGATCGCTAAACAACAAATTTTTATTTATATCTTCCGATGGCTTCCTCTGAAGACATCATCCGATGACTTTACTGAAGACATCATCCGATGGCTTTACTGAAGACATCTTCCGATAGACAACAGAACAACAACTCAACATCTGCCGATAGACATCATCTACCGATAGAGAACAGAGCGACATTTCAACTACTCCTTGTTATACAAACACAACTCTACTACAGAAAGGAATTTGCTTACTTCACTGAAACCATTCAGAAACAATTCAAACCAATGCATTACTCAAAATCAAGTAAGTACCAACATTAAAACTCAACAGAATACTATTATCTGAAAAATCTCAAAACGTATTCAAAATATTGAAACCACTACTTGTAACGCCCCGAATTATATAAACCCGGTTCGTTACACATAACTCGAACATAGCTAAGAAACTTTGGACCAAATTTTAAACTTCCCTCGCAAGTCAAAAATTCGACATTTTTTAAAAACTCAAAAGCATTTAAAATCTTGCAGCGGAAAAATCATTTGAGCAAAACAGAAATTTAACAGGACTGTGAAGCAATATTTGAAAATAACAGTTGAAATATTAAGAGAATAATTCGGCCAAAAGGGGTGAAGTCTTAAGCACGAACTACTTAGAATTTTTTTTTAAAGGGTCAAACGCATCTGCCGCTGAACAAGGTCAATGAAAAAGGGCAAAAACAAAACTGAAGGTTTCAACCGATGACGTCAGCCGGCAGAATCTTTCTTCCAGTTTCTGCCGATCGCAAAACGACAAATGAAAGTCTTTTAAGTCACAAACCAAACAGAGCACATCATCCGATCACTAAACGACAAACTACTTCCTACACCTACCGATAAGTCTAATACACGACATCCACCGGTGACTAAACGACAAAACTTCTGCTACATCATCCGATAAGTTTAACGCATGACATCCACCGGTGACTAAACGACAAAACTTCTGCTACATCATCCGATAAGTTTAACACACGACATCCACCGGTGACTAAACGACAAAACTTCTGCTACATCATCCGCCGGATGATCTATCCATTCGATAGACTTCATCTTCCGATAGACTAAACCTATCGGTAGACAAAACACATAACAACCTGAAATTCAACAAATAACCATTTGAAACCAACATCTGTATCCTTAACCAAATAAATCCCAAATAGGAAAATTTCAAAGGGGTTTTAAAAACATCAAATAGCTGTTGTCATTAAATCCTCAGAACTCATTGATAAAATACTCGACTACTAAAACTTCACCTATAGACAAATGTTAAACCGCCTCAACAGAGCACCGAACCGTGGCATGAATGTGCTTCAGCAACTTCAACTAATCCTCAGTAAATTCTGGGAACACACCTGCTGTCACTTCTTCACCTACATCACAAAACTCATCTATTAGCCTAATGCTAAATAAGTGAAGCATTATTGAAACGAAATGCTGAAATGTAAATCTTAATCATGCAGTTTCTACTTTCTCAACTCAGTTACATTCGCGTTCACCGCATTCTGATCTCAATATTCCATTGGGAGTGAGATCAATTCTCCCAAAGTAACAAATCCTCTACATCAATTAATGGGAGGATTAGTTCCCTTAATAGCTATCATGATCCCCAGATTCCCTTAGGAGTAGGATCAACTCTCCCAATGTTATAAATCCTCTACATCAATTAAGGGGCGGATTAGTTCCATTAGTAGCTATCATAACACGTTATGTTCATGCCTTACCATTCATTCCATGTAAATTCATTTTCGTACTCTTTCAAAAATATGATGCATGACAAACAGAAAGCACTAAACATGCAAAAACCTACTATTTTGTGATGTAGGCCCGAAGGCACACGCATTACTTCACTTACCTGGCTTCCCGAGAGGTTTCTTGTTGTAGGATATTCCCAGAGCTGGCTCACTTAAAACAAAAGCACAACATTACTTAAACTTCATTCTAAACATTCGAAAATCTACGGGGCTAGTTCTGGGAACTCTTTTCTTCACCATTCTCGATTCATCGCTAAACCCCAAATCCCACCCCTCACTCACAGCACTTCTAAAACGCATACATTGTCATCCTTCAGTTACCTAGACACTAAAACAGCAAGTAATCGAATCAAAACTCACCTTGGTTGAAGGAAAATTGGGCAGGGGAATCGCCAGAGGTTCCTGCTGGAGAACTGGTGGCCGAGAGAAAAAGGGATAAACAGAATGGCGGCTACAGTGCATTAAACCCAAAACCTCTTTCCTTAAATACGTTATCCACTTTTCAAATTGCTAATTACCCTTTTGTCCTTGTATAGTTATTAACTAACCTAATCACTTTCTCTCCCAATTCTTTCATAAAATTAGCACATCATAATTGATAAATTAAATTTGGTTTAATAGAACCGGGTGCTACACTACTGTCATGAATGCTCAACATGCTTAAATTGAAACATTGTCAACTAAACCTTCACACTAACTGACATCAGTTAAACCGCCCCATTAGCTGCCAGATTGCTGCGTAGATGCACTCCTCCAACCAGTCCAGTCCTCAGCAAACTCAGTAAACACACCTGCTGTCACTTCTTCACCTACATCACAAAACTCATCTATTAGCCTAATGCTAAGTAAGTAAAGCAATAATGTAATGAAATGCTGAAACATAAATTCCTAAATATGCAGTTTCTACTTTCTCAACTCAATTGCATATGCATCGTTTCTGATCTGATCCCCTTGTGAAATTGGGAGTTGGATCATTTCTCCCAAAGTGAAAATATCCACTGACTCATTAAGGGGCGGATTAATTCCCTTAACAATAAATCTGATTCACATAGCTGTTTCTGATCCCCCTATTCGATGGGAAGCGGATCAAGTTTCCCAAAGTCTAAATATCCACTGTCTCATTAAGGGGCGGATTACTTCCCTTAACAGTAAATCTGATTCGCATAGCTGTTTCATTATGTTCATTCCTTACCATGCCAACATGCATTCAAATTCATTTTCGTATACTTTTAAAATATGATGCATGACATACAGACACATTCAAGTAAACAAAATCCTAATGTTTTGTGATGTAGGCCCGAAGGCACAAGCATACTTCACTTACCTGGCTCCTGGAAATTGTCTGGTTGCTAGTTACTTCGAAAATCTGCTCACCTAGGTTCATAACAGAACATCAATCAAACCTTCACTAAACTTCACCAAGAATCAAACAAAATCTCGAGGAATCTAGTTAGAAATTCTACTACCCGAGCATTCCCATTAATCACCAAAATCCGAACCTACCCTCATTCGCAGCATCCTCAAAATCCTCACATTGTACTCCCTCAGGTATCTAACCGCTATATCGTAAGAGGAATGAGGAAAACTTACCTAGATTGAAGGAGAATCGGGCGAGGGAATCGCCTAGAGAGTTCTGCTGCAGAACTGAAGGCTGAAAGAGGAATGGTAAGCAAGATAGTGGCGGCTATAGTGCATTAAACCCAACCCTCTTCCTTAAATACGTTATCAACTTTTGAAATTTCCAATTTTATACCCTTGTCTAGTCACTCAATAACCCTACTTTAATTATTGCCTAATAAAGTGTATACCATTTACAATAAAAGAGAGCTGGTTCGATAGAACCGGGTGTTACAATTTACCCTCCTTAAAAAAAATTTGTCCTCAAAATTCGTTACCTGAATAATTCCGGATGTTGGTCCATCATGTCTTGCTGGCGCTCTCAAGTTGTTTCCTCTATATTCTAGTTATGCCATAATACTTTTACTAAAGGAACCTCTTTGTTGCGCAACACCTTCATTGCATAATCCAAGATTCTTACTGGTTTCTCCTCATAGGTAAGGGTAGGACGAATTTCAATACTCTATTGTTCCACAATCTGAGATGGATCTCTTATGCACTTCTTCAACATGGAAACATGGAACACATTATGGATTTCTTCCATAGAGGTTGGTAGCTGTAACTGATAGGCTATCTTCCCGATCCTTTTCAAGATTGAGAATGGTCCAATAAACCTGGGGTTCAACTTTCCTCTCTTTCCAAATTTCACAACTCCTTTGAATGGTGATACCTTGATAAAAACTTCATCACCTATCACAAATTCAAATTCTCTACGCCTGCAATCTGCATAACTTTTCTGTCGGCTCTGAGCTGCCAAAATTCTCTGTCGGATGAGGGCAACCTTCTCAACAATTTGTTGCACAATGTCAGGACCAAGCAACTGTGCTTCACCAAATTCATCCCAGTACAAGAGTGATCTGCATTTTTGTCCATACAATGCTTCATACGGTGCCATTCCTATTGTTGCCTGAAAACTGTTATTATAGAAAAACTCCACCAATGATAAATATTTACTCCAAGATCCTTGAAAATCCAATATGCAGGCACGGAGCATATCTTCTAATGTTTGGATGGTTCTTTCGGATTGTCCATCTGTCTGAGGGTGAAAAGCTATGCTAAAACTAAGCTGTGTTCCCATAGCCTTGTGCAAACTTTTCCAAAACTTAGAAGTGAATATAGAGTCTCGGTCTGCAACTATAGTGCTTGGAACTCCATGCAGTCTAACAACTTCATGCACATACAACTCGACAAGCTGATCCATCGAGTAAGTCACCTTATTCGGTAGGAAATGAGCTGATTTGGTTAGACGGTCAACTATCACCCAAATTCCATCGTGTCCCTTTGTTGTTTTAGGTAATCCCACAACAAAGTTCATCGTTATTTGTTCCCATTTCCATTCGGGAACTGGTAAGGGTTGTAACACTCCTGCAGGTCTCTGGTGCTTAGCTTTAACCTGTTGACAAACTAGGCACGATTCCACATATTCAGCCACACTTCTTTTCATACTTGGCCACCAATAATGTTGTCTGAAATCCTTGTACATCTTTGTACTCCCAGGGTGAAAAGAGAACCTGGAAGAGTGTGCTTCAGAAAGAATCTCATCACGAAGTTCATTAATGGCAGGAACAAACCATCTATTTCTAAACTTAAGGATTCCATCGACAGAATAGTTAAAATCTGACTTGTCCGTAGAATCCGTGCTTAACTTGTACTTGTTACACTCTTCATCATTCGTCTGAGCTTCCTTTATTTTCTCTAGAATTGTAGGCTTCAAGGTTAAGGCTAAAAGTATAGCTAATACACTGGATACTGCTTCTAGGTTAAACCTTTGGAATTCTGACTCTAAGGCTAATGGTATATTGAAAATCATAGTTGGGGTTGGTGTTGTTACTCTACTCAAAGCATCTACCACAACATTTGCTTTGTCGGGATGATATTTAATCTCAAAATCATAGTTCTTTACAAATTACAACCATTAACGTTGCCTCATGTTTAGTTCTTTCTGTGTGAAAATATACTTCAGGCTCTTATGATCTGAAAATATCTCGCAAGATTGTTCATACAAGTAATGCCTCCAAATCTTAAGTGCAAATACCACTGCAGCTAATTCTAAGTCATGTGTAGGGTAATTCTTCTCATGTGTTTTCAACTGCCTAGAGGCATAAACTATTACCTTTCCCTCTTGCATCAATACACAGCCAAGTCCAATCTTGGATGCATCACAGTAAATGCTAAATTTACCATCTTCAACTGGAAGGGTTAAAATTGGAGCATTGGTCAGTTTCTGTTTCAAGGTCTGAAAACTATGCTCACATTCGTCAGTTTATATATACTTCACATTTTTCCTTGTTAACTTAGTAAGGGATGTAGCAATCTTCGAAAATCCTTCAATGAACTTTCTATAATATCCTGCAAGTCAAAGAAAACTCCTGATGTCTGTAGCATTCTTCGATTGGGGCCATTCATTAACTGCTTGAACCTTAGCTGAATCGACAGATATACCATCCCCAGAGATAACATGTCCTAAAAAGTGAACTTGGTCCAACCAAAACTCACACTTAGAAAACTTGGCGTATAGTTGGTACTGTTTTAGTACTTACAGCACCAAGGTCAGGTGCCTAGCATGCTCTTCCTTAGTACGTGAATAGATTAGAATGTCATCTACAAACACTATGACAAACTTATCCAAATACTCATGAAACACTCTATTCATAAGATCCATAAAGGCTGCTGGTGCATTTGTCAATCCAAAGGACATAACAAAAAACTCATAATGTCCATACCTTGTGCGAAAGGCAGTCTTTGGGATATCTTCAGATTTAACCTTCAACTAGTAATAACCAGACCTAAGGTCAATCTTAGAGAAAACTCTTGCACCATTAAGTTGGTCGAATAAATCATCAATCCTTGGTAAGGGATACTTGTTCTTGACAGTCAACTTATTCAATTCTCTATAATCAATGCACATACGCATTGATCCATCTTTCTTTTTGACAAAAAGGACAGGTGCACCCCATGTTGAAAAGCTAGGGCTTATGAACCCTTTCTCCAATAAGTCCTCTAACTGTTTCTTCAATTCCTTAAGTTCTGTAGGTGCTAGTCTATATGGATTTTTAGACACAGGCTCGGCGCCAGGGTAAACATCTACAACAAATTCAATTTCCCTATCTGGCGGCAAACCAGGAAGGTCATCTAGGAATACTTCTGGGAAATCTTGGACAACTAAGACATTTTGAGGATTTGCTTTTTCTACGTGCTGTGTGTCTAAAACGCTAGCTAAGAAGCACAAGTACTCTCCATATGGGGAAGGTCTAGTGTTAATAGAAGTCATCACAGATATTTCCTTACTTTTCTTTGAAGCTTGAAAGGTATGTTTCAAACTACCAGGGGGTGGAAGTTAACTATTCCAGTCCTACAATCAATCGTGGCGTGGTGTTTAAACAACCAGTCCATTCCTAGGATTACATCAAATCTCATTATATCCATAATAATAAGATCAGCAGGTAGACTTACATTCCCTACTAACACATCGCTGTCAAGCATCACTTGGTTAGGGTAATGCAACATTAAACACATGCATGGAAGGGGTGAACTGTACATCTAACTTAACAGCAAATGCAGATGCTATAAACGAATGCGTTGCACCAGAGTCTATTAAAGTAAAAGCAGGTACAGAGTTGATCAATATAGTACCTGACACCACAGCAGGCTGGTCTTCATCCCCCAACTCCATCATGGAGAATATCCTTGGTTTAATCATAGCAGGGCCACCCTTAGAGACGGGGCAGTCTCTGCTAATATGGCCGATTTTGTTACAATTGTAGCATCTGGTAATTCTAGGCTTCGGGCACTCTTTGATCGTGTGTCCAACCTCCTCACAGTTGAAACACTTCCCAAATCCCAGTCTGCATTCTCCCGGGTGGTTCTTCAAACACTTAGGACACTGGGGAAATTTCCTAACATTCTGTACCTTCCCTCCTGCTCCTTGACTACTCTGGCCTTCCCTTGGCCTCTTCGTTCCCCTTTGATGGTGTGGCTGGACAGACTTTTGTGGGACCTCTTTTGGTCCAGCACACTTCCTTTCAGCTTCTTCCACTTCCAGAGCAGTAGACACAACTTCACTGAATGACAAGCCTTTAATACCACAAAATTTAACTCCTCGGTAAATTTCTGGCTTCAGCCCATGTACAAATTTGAATACCTTATCCTCGTCCCTGTGAGCAAAATGTCCAGCAAACTTGGACAGGGACTCGAACTGCCTACTGTACTTGGCCACAGACCCTGTCTGCTTCAAGTTTAGAAATTCCAACTTCTTTGCAGTTTGGACAATACTGTTGAAATACTTCTCGTAGAAAATGTCTTTGAATTGCGACCAAGGCATCGCCAAGACATCAGTGGTGGTCTCTATTGTTTCCCACCAGAGTTGAGCTTCACCAGCCAAGTGAAATGTTGCCAACGTGACCTTGTCTCCTTCTCCAATGTTGGCGCACCTAAACATACTTTCAATCTTCCTAAGCCACCCTTCAGCAATAACTGGATCAGATGACTGTCCATCAAACGTGGGTGGTCTTAGTCTCCGAAATCTATCTGCAGAACGCTCATTGCTAGAACCCGAGTTGGCACTTCCTTGCACCTCTCGGTTCAACAACACTCCTAGTTGGTCAGACTGTTGGCGCACTAAATCAGTTTGCTGACGCAATAAATCCGTCAGCTGCCTAATCACACTAGGCTCCTCTTCATCTCTCACATTTGGCATTTCTCTTGGCACTCTAGGTCTCTGTGGGAGTCTGGCCATCGTACTAAATTTCTGTACAGGGTTAATTACACTCTTAAATATCTATTAACAAAGGTTAACATAAACACTTACAGTTGTTGAAGTACTTCCAAGCAACGATTGGCACTGATGAGTAATCTTTTGAACGGTTTAACTGAATGTCTCTGATACCATACTGTAACGCCCCAAGTTTTCCAAACTCGGTTTGTTACTCATAAACCCGAACATAACTAAGAAAATTTCAGACCAAATTTAAAACTTCGCTCGAAAGTCAAAATTTGACATTTTCTAAAACCTCAAAACATTTAAAGAATTTCAGCGGAAATCATTTGAGGAAAATAGAGTTGAACAAAACTATAGAACAATGCTTGAATAATCGGTGGAGATGTTAAGGAGTAATCGGTCAAAAGAAATAAAGGTTTAAATCCCGGAATACTTTAAAAGTTGCAAAAGTCAAATGCATCTGCCGCTGAACAAAGTCAACGGAAGAGGCTGAAACAGATAACAGAAGGCTCCTTAAACGACAAAACTTCAACTTCATCTTCCGGTAAGTCTAATACACGACATCCACCGGTCACTAAACGACAAGACTTCTACTACAGTCTTCTGATTAGTTTAATACGCTACATCCACCGGTCATAAGACGAAAAAAGTCTTCCTACATCTTCCGATGACATCAGCCGGATGATTTCTTCATCCGATCGACTTTATCTTACATCTACCGATGACGTCAGCCGGATGATTCCCTTCATCCAACCTCTGCCGATCGCTAAACAACAAATTTTTATTTATATCTTCCGATGGCTTCCTCTGAAGACATCATCCGATGACTTTACTGAAGACATCATCTGATGGCTTTACTGAAGACATCTTCCGATAGACAACAGAACAACAACTCAACATTTGCCGATAGACATCATCTACCGATAGAGAACAGAGCGACATTTCAACTACTCCTTGTTATACAAACACAACTCTACTACAGAAAGGAATTTGCTTACTTCACTGAAACCATTCAGAAACAATTCAAACCAATGCATTACTCAAAATCCAGTAAGTACCAACATTAAAACTCAACAGAATACTATTATCTGAAAAATCTCAAAACGTATTCAAAATATTGAAACCACTACTGTCATGAACGCTCAACATACTTAAATTGAAACATTGTCAACTAAACCTTCACACTAACTGACATCAGTTAAACCGCCCCATCAGCTGCCAGATTGCTGCGTAGATGCACTCCTCCAACCAGTCCAGTCCTCAGCAAACTCAGTAAACACACCTGCTGTCACTTCTTCACCTACATCACAAAACTCATCTATTAGCCTAATGCTAAGTAAGTAAAGCAATAATGTAATGAAATGCTGAAATATAAATTTCTAAATATGCAGTTTCTACTTTCTCAACTCAATTGCATATTCATCGTTTCTGATCTGATCTCCCTGTGAAATTGGGAGTTGGATCACTTCTCCCAAAATGTAAATATCCACTGACTCATTAAAGGGCAAATTAATTCTCTTAACAGTAAATCTGATTCACATAGCTGTTTATGATCCCCCTATTCGATGTGAAGCGGATCAAGTTTTCCAAAGTCTAAATATCCACTGTCTCATTAAGGCGGATTACTTCCCTTAACAGTAAATCTGATTCGCATAGCTGTTTCATTATGTTCATTCCTTACCATGCCAACATGCATTCAAATTCATTTTCGTATACTTTTAAAATATGATGCATGACATACAGACACATTCAAGTAAACAAAATCTTAATGTTTTGTGATGTAGGCCAGAAGGCACAAGCATACTTCACTTACCTGGCTGCTGGAAATTGTCTGGTTTCTAGTTACTTCGGAAATCTGCCCACCTAGGTTCATAACAGAACATCAATCAAACCTTCACTAAACTTCACCAAGAATCAAACAAAAGCTCGAGGAATCCAGTTAGAAATTCTACTACCTGAGCAATCCCATTAATCACCAAAACCCGAACTTACCCTCATTCGCAGCATCCTCAAAATCCTCACATTGTACTCCCTCAGGTATCTAACCGCTATATCGTAAGAGGAATGAGGAAAACTTACCTAGGTTGAAGGAGAATCGGGCGAGGAAATCGCCTAGAGAGTTCTGCTGCAGAGCTGAAGGCTGAAAGAGGAATGGTAAGCAAGATAGTGGCGGCTACAGTGCATTAAACTCAACCCTCTTCTGTAAATACGTTATCCACTTTTGAAATTTCCAATTTACTCTTATACCCTTGTCTAGTCACTCAATAACCCTACTTTAATTATTGCCTAATAAAGTGTATACCATTTACAATAAAAGAGAGCTGGTTCGATAGAACCGGGTGTTACACTTACGTAGAGGCTATAAAATCCAAAGAAAGTCAGAATTGGAATACTGTAATGAATAATGAGATTGAGTCACTTAAACTTAACAAAACATGGACCTTAGTTGAAAAACCCGAGAGTCAAAAGTTAGTTCACTACAAATGGTTATTCAAGCTTAAGGAAGGAGTTAAACCCGAAGATCCTCTTAAATATAAGGCTAGACTTGTAGCAAAAGGTTTTAGTCAAAAAGAGGGTATAGATTTCGATGAAATTTTTTCACCCGTAGTTAAGTTTAAGTCTATAAGATTGATGTTATCTTTAGTTGTTCAATTTGATCTAGAATTAAAACAATTAGATGTAACTACTGCTTTCTTATATGGTAAGTTAGATGAGAAAATATTCATGAAACAACCTGAAGGGTTTATTAATTTGAAATATCCTAACCATGTGTGTTTGCTGCAGAAAGCCCTTTATGGACTTAAACAATCTCCACGGCAATGGTATAAGCGTTTTGACACTTTTATAATAGGTTTGAATTTTAAAAGAAGTGAGTATGATGCTTGTTTTTATTTTAAATATGTGGATAATATACCTTTGTATTTGTTATTATATGTAGATGATATGTTGCTAATTAGTAAGTCCATGATTTTAATTGATGATCTGAAATCTAAATTGAATACTGAATTTGACATGAAAGATATTGGTCATGCTAGAAAGATTCTAGGTATGATAATCGAAAGGGATCGGGTTAATAACCAATTGAAATTGCATCAAAAAACATATTTGAAAAGGGTAGTATCTAAGTTTGGGAATTGTAATTGTAAACCTGTGAATATGCCTCTTGCAAATCACTTTGTTTTAACATTATCACAATGTCCTCAAACTAGTTCTGAAAAGAATAACATGTCAATTAGACCTTATTCAAATATAATTAGTTCTTTGATGTATGCTATGATTAGTACTTGTAACAACCAGCACCTTGGTCAGGTATTTATCCCGTGTTTTATTATGGAATGATTTATGGAATAAGTTGATTTCAAAACAAAAGTAGGTTTAGTGGCAAGATTGTAATTAAAGTTGATTTGAATAGTTATAAATAGAAAAAGGAAAGTCTAAAACCTTATTTAAACCTCTTCTGTAGCCGACTTTTCCTCTCCAGGCGATTTCCTCCACCATTGATCAGCTCTTCCTCCACTCTTTTCGAAATCTTAAGCTCTAGGTAAGGTTTAAGTGATTCACTCATTAAGTCTTCGATTTAAGGATGATTATTGGTTGATGGTTGAAGATTGAGAATCGGCCGATGTTAGAATAATGATAGTATTTTTGAGTTTTCCGATTTATGGCATTGGTGATAGGATTCTAGATGTTGTTGATGTTAAGTTTGAAAATCTGACATTGGTATGAATCTGGTAGTTTTAGCACACTAATGTCATCAATGCTAGTGAAGATTAAACTACGCACACAAGGTGCTCGACTAAACGACTTAGAGGTTTAAACTAGATTCTAAGATGATTTCTTTAATTAGGATTTTACCAGATTTGAGTTTACATTATTCATGATATATTTAACATTGTAAAGTTAAATGCTCTAGGTGAAGAAGATCTAAAGGGAAATGCACGGATTGCTAAGGAAGCCAGGTAAGTGAATGTATTAGGATTCTGGCCATTAAAACCCTACATCACGAGGACGTTAGGAAGATCTTAAGGATAATGCCTTGATGTTCATGATCTGTACCATGATATATGCTGAATGTCTGAGTTTTCTCTGGTGTGAAGTTCTGTTATGCATAAATAATCCATGCATCATGATTTATCTTCCAAGTATACGATAATGTTTTATGTGCATGTTTCTTTTATGAATAAGATAAGAATATGAAATGTATGCAAGTATGATTAAGTGAGGGTTGAGGCGATTTGGCCAAGTCACTGTCCAAAAATGGACCAAGATTTCTGCCTGAAGGGCCAAGTACACGCACTCTGTCTGCCCTCCAGCACGATTCCCTCCTTAATCCATGATATGTGAACGATAAACAAGAATATGATTCTCACGATATGATTATGAATACGAACATGAATATGACTCCCATGATTTGAATAAAGAACCTGAACATGATTTTATTGAGTATGCATTCATGAGTATTTATATATATGTTGCACTCCTTACTAAGCGTTAAGCTTATAGTTTGAGCCTTATGATGTAGGTGACGAATTGAAAGGTGAGGATTTCAATCCAAGTGATAACATCTAAGAAGGTTGTTGGATGGTACTTATGAAGGAATTTGTGGCTGGGAAGCGATTTGACCCGAGGTACTCTTAGTCTGTCATGTTATAAGACAATGAAATGAAAGTTTAAGTAGAAAAGAATTTTAATGTTTATGAGCTATAAGGGATTTTAAGATTTAAGAATTTTCATCTGTTTTCTTAAGTTTTCTGCTATACACATTATGTTTCTTTTAGGAGTAAAACGGTTTTCATTTGAAATGATATGTAAGATTATTTGTAGAGTCAGTTCCAGAGAGCTAGTCGAACGTTCGCCAGGGAGGGCGATCGATCAGTTGTCTATGCTTCCTGTTTTGTAAGTAAAAACAATCGTCCAAAGTTGTCGTCCAAAGCTGTCGTTCAAAGTTGTCGTCCAAAGTTGTCATCCAAAGTTGCCGTCCAAAGTTGTCGTCCAAAATTGTCATCCAAAGTTGTATTCCAAAGCTGGGAATAATGAAGTCTGAACGATGTAGTCTGGTCGATATAGTCTGGACAAGGTAGTCACGTGAACTGTGAGAGTCACGTGGTCTGTGGACGATGGGTCTGTTTAACCCGTAAGTAACGAAGTCATGTGGTCTGTGGACGATAAATTTAAGTGAGTCTATGGACGTTTGTCTGTGGACGATGGGTTTATATAACCCGTGAGTAATGAAGTCACGTGGACAAACGATTAAGTCACATGGTCTGTGGACGAGGAAGCCACTCGACCAGAGAGCGATAATGTTTACAGTCTGTGGATGAAAGTGTCAAAGTAGTCCGTGGACAATTAAGTTGATCGATCTTGTGATCAAGATTATTCCCGAATTATGTCGTCCAACTTTCAGGATTAATATGATGACTGATATATGAAAGATTTATATTCTGAGGGTCTGAAGTATCAACCCCCTCGGAATATCAGTTGATGCCTGAGTTAAATCTCCACAAGTTTTCTTTTAAAAGAAAAGATATATCCTTAGTTTTCACGTGTAAAGGTATAAACAAGTCGTGAAGTTATGAAATTTGTCTTGACCCAAAACCGAGTTGTTACAGTACTAGACCTGATTTATCTTATACTATATCTTTGTTAAGTAGATTCATGTCTAATCCAAGTTCTTATCATTGGACAGCTCTTAAATGGGTTGTTAATTATGTGAATAACACTATAAATTTAGGTTTAGTGTATAAGAAATCAACTGAAACTAATTGTCTGGTTGGATATGTTGATTCTGATTTGGCTGGAAGTAGAGATTCTAGAAAATCAACAACTTCATATTGCTTTACTTTATTTGGAAATTGTATCTCATGGAAATCATAGCTTCAACGTTTAGTCACATTATCTACTACTGAAGCTGAATATGTTGCTCTTGTTGATTGCTTAAAAGAGTGTGTTTGGTTGAGTGGTTTATCGCATGAAATTGGTTTATTAAATTCTATTTTATCTGTGTATTGTGATAACCAAAGTGCCATACATTTAAGCAAGAATCCTATCTATCATGATAGAACTAAACATATTGATGTTAGATTCCATTTTGTTAGAGATTTAATTTCAACAGGTAAAGTGAAAATTTTGAAGATTCTAGAGGAGGATAATCCTGCCGACATGGGTACTAAAATTGTCAAGGTTTCCAAGTTTAAGCATTGCTTAGACTTGTTAAACGTTGGATAATTTGTTGTAGTCATTTGAGCTATGAAATCGAGATGATGTAAATTATTGTTAGTCAAATTTACTTTCTCTATGATTGGACTTCAAGGTGGAGTTTGTTATAAATGAAGCCCAATTTACATTGTTATTATATGAAGCCCAAATTGATTGGAGGCTCAGCCCTTTTCAGAGAAGCCTTCTGGAAGATGTTTAATGAAGAGGTAAGTAAATAAGCAGAAGTGTGTTTTTTGGTGACAATCAGAAGAGGTAAAGAAACAGAGGTGTGTTTGACGAAAGAAAAGCAATCTAGGGTTTGAGAGCTTTTCTGAGTTATGGTGTGAAACAGATCTTCGAGGGAGAAGAAGCAGTATAGAAAATAGAGGGAAGAGAGCTCTTCATCTATGCTTGAGTCGCGTTTCTCAATGGCAAAACAGATTGAGGTTCTGTTTTCAATTTCTTGCTGTATTTCTCTGAATCTTGTTTTTGCTTCTGTAATTGTTTAGTTTTCAAGAATATTGTTGTGAGGTTATATTTTGACTGATAATAAAATATATCTCTCGGTTGAGCTCCGTGGAAGTAGTCGATCTCAAACATTGGATTGAGATCTGGGCGAACCATGTAAATTTTTGGTGTTTGTTTTAATTTACGCACTAAATCATTTAGATTTGCACTCAGTTTTTTACATAACACCACATCAGATTCTCTAACTCCATGTACTATTTCATCTTCACCACACTAGCTATTTCACAATTCAAACCTTGTAAAATTCGTTCATGGTGGCCTTAACATCCTCTTTAACATTGTCATACATTGGTGGATTCCTTTCCATTTGGTGAAAAATAGAAACTTTAGGTGGTTTCTCCCTTTGCAATCTAGATTCAACCTTGTCTAGTTTCT
Organism: Begonia masoniana; assembly: GCA_022432975.1. Classification (NCBI taxonomy): domain Eukaryota; kingdom Viridiplantae; phylum Streptophyta; class Magnoliopsida; order Cucurbitales; family Begoniaceae; genus Begonia; species Begonia masoniana. The sequence goes on along the minus strand of CM039503.1, from coordinate 42,886,171 downwards.
CCTTCATCTTATCAAACTTTATTTCCATTTGATTAAACTTTTGTTCCAAGAACTTAGAGAAGAGTTTGAAATCTATTTTTTCTTGATTATCATTAGATGAGCTTCTAGATCTTTCTTTGGACATGTTTATAAACCTAAAAAGAGAAGAATTAGAAGAGCTCACACAACACTCCCTCATGTGTTTCTCTTCACATCGATAGCACTGACAATCGTGTTTATTAAAATTTTGGCTTTAACCCTTTTATGAGCTCATTCTCTTGCATTTTTTCGCTCTTTAATTTTCACTTTTCATTCTCTATTGAACTAAACAAAACTCGATGTAGATTTTCTTGCAACAATTCCAGCTAAATAAAACCAAATAACAAAGAATACAATTAAAAAGAAAGAAAACAAAAGGTAGTAGAATTTAGGAAACAAAGAAAATTGACAAGATAAATTAAGGAAATAGACGAATCAAAGATAACAAGAAGAAAGAGAAAAATACAAGAAGAACACTTTTAGTTTATCTAGAATACAAGGAATAGTATTATAATACAGTAATTAAATAGAAGAATTAAAGAGAAGAATGAATTTTTTGTTTTTTAAATAAAAATAAAAGATACTTATAGTTCAAAGAACACAGAAACTTGCATAAACATTTTTTAAATAGAAAAATAAAGATAGATGAAATCTAATTTAGAGTAATAATCTATTTTGAAAACAAACGGGATGAGTGAACCTTGACCATTTATCTATAAAGAGATAAAAGCTACAAGCATAATATTGATGAAAGATAAAAGACTTTGACTCGTTATCTATAAATAGATAATAAAAAAAAAGGTATAAGAAAGATTGTACACATCATACTCAAGAAAGAAGAGAAAATTGTGAGTGAAGTCTAGTTTAAATGTAACAAGAAACTATTGATAAATTCACAAAGTTCTTTAAAAAATCAGAGAGAAAACTCTCACAATAATATTATTAATAAACTTCATTCAAGTGAAAAAGTATGTTACTATTTATAGGCTACAAAAGACACTTAAAACTTCCTAAATACATTATAAACAATAAGTAAAGCAAATTTAATGACAAACTAATGTCTTGCACGATTTTGAATGTTAAAGAAACTAACTATCTTACTTTTATGCCTTACATAATAAAACAACTAATACAGATGACTAATAATCTCATATACAGAGAAAATGAAATAATCTATTACAAAACTAGAAGAAACGTTACTAAAAATTGATTATAGAAAGTTACCATAAATAATTTTGGAAATTACAATAAATTGATTTTGGAAACTTATCATAAATTCATTTGGAAAGTTAGCATTAATCAATTTAAAAAGTTACCTAAAATTGATTTTGAAAACTTACCACAAATAAATTTTTCATGCATACCATGACCAAAGCTTCTAAGAAGCTCCTTTAATTACATTTATAACACTGAGTGTCCATTTTTGGATTGATCTTGAAATCTATAGGCTTAGAATTATGCAAAGTTTATTGTATTAATCACTAAGTTCTTTTTCTTCTTTAGTTTTTGCCCTGATAATTGGTCAGGATAGTACTCAAAAAGGTCTTTTGTATCTAGATGTAAATTGCAATAGCATTTAAATAAATTTGATTTATGGTATTCTAGCATCATTTATCCTTCTGGTCTCGTTTTGGCTTCACTATTAGAAGTCTTCCAAATACTATTGCATTTGATGATTTTGTTTGTGATATATGTCCACGAGCAAAAGAAAAACATCTTTGTTATGATTTATTACTCTTACATATTTTAAGCTTTCCATAAGTTACTCTTTTAGATCTCATTCACAGATAATAATCAATCTTCTCTTAAATTAGACTCCACTTTTTGCGATTGAATAACAATATTAGTGTGCACATGTCAAGTGGATTATGCTTCTTAATTTATTTGAAAATTCTAAACTTAACAATGATTGGAAATAATAAATTAAAAGATAGGGTAAGCAAGTGCAAACACTTTGTTAATGCAGTTCAACCAATCTTGCCTACATTCTCACTTCAAGGATTCTCCTTGAAGATTCTTTTCCAAATATACCTTTCGGTCCGATGGATTAAACTTTCGAGCGTCAATCTAATGTCTTTACAATGACTTTTGTGTAGGGCGTCACCCTTTACTTTTTCACCAAGATACAAGAGTGATTAGAAGATGAGGACCACAATACCCAAGTCGCTCACAAGTACAAATCTCAAATTATCGATAGAGAAATAGGATTACTAAGTAGGAGAAACTAAACTTCTCTTGAAAATTAGACAGCACTTCATGTAGGATTCTCGAGTTGGTTAAGTTTTGCAATTTGAAGTGTGCGTCCATTTATAGATTTTTCCAAAAACCTCTATGAGTGGGACTCTGCATGTACGATGGGGGACTCCGCAATAGAACCGTTAGGCACAACAAAAGGGAGTGTGGACTTCAGCTTCTTCAAAAAAAATCAATTGTTGCAGTCTTCCGGTTTATATCTCAGGACTTTGCTTTTGCATAAAAATGAGATTTTTATTTCTTCAACAAACTTTCGCACAAAACTATTCTCTGCTATGGAACTCAGCACATGTTAATTATTTCTTCAGCTTTTAGAGGGCGAGACTCCGGTTTTGAAACCGAACTTCTACAACTTAGAGATATAGGAATTTTGCAAAGGTATTTACTCTGGACAAGAACTCTGCATGAGTTGATTTTATTCATTTTTACATTGCGCAGACTTCTGCTTTGCGACCCGAAGTTCTGCAAAGGCAAAATATAGGGGCTCAACACTATCCATCATTTTGGACAGGAACTCTACAATCCTATGATGTTGCACTTTTTCATTGCAGTGGACTTTCGCTTTGAAGTCTGGAGTTCTGCAAAAACGGTAGTGCATTAAAATTTTTTAAGTCTGAAACACAACTCATTACACATATTAGATATTTCAAATACCCTTTACAAGGGTATTTTCTATTAATATAATCATGTATAATAACGAATTATTCATTTATGAATTCATTAGCTTAGAATTAATAAACATACGATGACAATTATCAAAACTACAATTATAACAATCTCTCCCTTTTTAATAATGATTATCTTTATTCTAAGTTAAACTTACAATTAGTTAATTCTCATAACTACAATTACTCCCCCTCAACATATACCTATTTTCCAATAATTTTACAAAATAAAAAAAATTTTGGCAGAATTTCCTTTATTTTTATCTCTCCCCCTTAGTCATTATTACAAGAATATGACATCCAAAATCCAGAAATGTAAGCTAATCCAATCCAAAGTCCAGCCAGAAAATGCATAATCAACATATACATTCAAAAGATAATTCAAAACAACTATGCATAATCAACATATACATCCAAAAGATTAGAGAAAAAACATGATAAAAATAGTTTGTAACATCTCTAAAACTGTACCCATTTTTCCGTACATTTTTTTTTATCTCTATACTTTATCTCTATAATTTAACTAAACTCTAAGCGGAAACCTAAACCAAAATCGGAATCAGAATCGAAATCGGAATTGAAATCGTTAGCGTTGTTTGTAAACTATTAAACCAAACTTAATATAATTAATATAAAACCATTTAAAACAATTAAACTATTAAATAAAAACTATACTTAAAAAATAATTTCAATTAAAACAGAAGGGAGGCAGTTCCTTCTTTCTGGCCGAGGAAACGTTGCAGCGCAAGATCGCTGCATGCAGGCACGGCTGCATATTGCAGCGATCAGTCGCTGCATAATGCAGCGCACGATCGCTGCATATTGCAGCGATCAGTCGCTGCATAATGCAGCGCACGATCGCTGCATAATGCAGCGCACGATCGCTGCATATTGCAGCGATCAGTCGCTGCATAATGCAGCGCACGATCGCTGCATATTGCAGCGATCAGTCGCTGCATAATGCAGCGCACGATCGCTGCATATTGCAGCGATCAGTCGCTGCATAATGCAGCGCACGATCGCTGCATATTGCAGCGATCAGTCGCTGCATAATGCAGCGCACGATCGCTGCATATTGCAGCGATCAGTCGCTGCATAATGCAGCGCACGATCGCTGCATATTGCAGCGATCAGTCGCTGCATAATGCAGCGCACGATCGCTGCATATTGCAGCGATCAGTCGCTGCATAATGCAGCGCACGATCGCTGCATATTGCAGCGATCAGTCGCTGCATAATGCAGCGCACGATCGCTGCATATTGCAGCGATCAGTCGCTGCATAATGCAGCGCACGATCGCTGCATATTGCAGCGATCAGTCGCTGCATAATGCAGCGCACGATCGCTGCATAATGCAGCGCACGATCGCTGCATATTGCAGCGATCAGTCGCTGCATAATGCAGCGCACGATCGCTGCATATTGCAGCGATCAGTCGCTGCATAATGCAGCGCACGATCGCTGCATATTGCAGCGATCAGTCGCTGCATAATGCAGCGCACGATCGCTGCATATTGCAGCGATCAGTCGCTGCATAATGCAGCGCACGATCGCTGCATATTGCAGCGATCAGTCGCTGCATAATGCAGCGCACGATCGCTGCATATTGCAGCGATCAGTCGCTGCATAATGCAGCGCACGATCGCTGCATATTGCAGCGATCAGTCGCTGCATAATGCAGCGCACGATCGCTGCATATTGCAGCGATCAGTCGCTGCATAATGCAGCGCACGATCGCTGCATAATGCAGCGCACGATCGCTGCATATTGCAGCGATCAGTCGCTGCATAATGCAGCGCACGATCGCTGCATATTGCAGCGATCAGTCGCTGCATAATGCAGCGCACGATCGCTGCATATTGCAGCGATCAGTCGCTGCATAATGCAGCGCACGATCGCTGCATATTGCAGCGATCAGTCGCTGCATAATGCAGCGCACGATCGCTGCATATTGCAGCGATCAGTCGCTGCATAATGCAGCGCACGATCGCTGCATATTGCAGCGATCAGTCGCTGCATAATGCAGCGCACGATCGCTGCATATTGCAGCGATCAGTCGCTGCATAATGCAGCGCACGATCGCTGCATATTGCAGCGATCAGTCGCTGCATAATGCAGCGCACGATCGCTGCATATTGCAGCGATCAGTCGCTGCATAATGCAGCGCACGATCGCTGCATATTGCAGCGATCAGTCGCTGCATAATGCAGCGCACGATCGCTGCATAATGCAGCGCACGATCGCTGCATATTGCAGCGATCAGTCGCTGCATAATGCAGCGCACGATCGCTGCATATTGCAGCGATCAGTCGCTGCATAATGCAGCGCACGATCGCTGCATATTGCAGCGATCAGTCGCTGCATAATGCAGCGCACGATCGCTGCATATTGCAGCGATCAGTCGCTGCATAATGCAGCGCACGATCGCTGCATATTGCAGCGATCAGTCGCTGCATAATGCAGCGCACGATCGCTGCATATTGCAGCGATCAGTCGCTGCATAATGCAGCGCACGATCGCTGCATATTGCAGCGATCAGTCGCTGCATAATGCAGCGCACGATCGCTGCATATTGCAGCGATCAGTCGCTGCATAATGCAGCGCACGATCGCTGCATAATGCAGCGATCAGTCGCTGCATAATGCAGCGCACGATCGCTGCATATTGCAGCGCTCAGTCGCTGCATAATGCAGCGCACGATCGCTGCATATTGCAGCGATCAGTCGCTGCATAATGCAGCGCACGATCGCTGCATATTGCAGCGATCAGTCCATAATGCAGCGCACGATCGCTGCATATTGCAGCGCTCAGTCGCTGCATAATGCAGCGCACGATCGCTGCATATTGCAGCGATCAGTCGCTGCATAATGCAGCGCACGATCGCTGCATATTGCAGCGATCAGTCGCTGCTAGCGACTGATATATCCTCCCTCCTTGGAATTTCATCTTCCTTAACAAATCTGCTCTCTGGAACCCGATTCCAGAGAGAAAAACACTTCGATTCCAGAGAGCAACCTCACCTATTTTACACCAATTTCTCATCAATAACCACAATCATCTTATACCTTAAACTCAATCAATTCGTTTCCTAAACTCTGATCAACTTGCAGCGGATTTTGCGAAATCCAACTGCGTGGATAGCTCTAAAAACTGAGCATATCCGTAACCATCCTAAAACCATCAAAACCTTCCCACAACGTTGTATTAGCGGTTTAAACCAAAACATTTTCTATATACAGTTTACCAAAACATTTGAAACATTAAACATAAAACTATTACCTAACAAGATTCCAAACATCCTATAATTTCTATACAACCATCCGCCCAAAACATCCCAAAACCCCAAAATCTATACATACTGTCCCCACGGGTCAGGTAAGCGTCGACTGCGCCAGTACACCACCGCAGCCATCCTTCGTCAACTGGACTCATGCCTCAAGTGGAGGGATCTCGTTCTCACCTGTTTCCTCGTAATCACCTACACCATGCAGACATCTATGAGATAAAAATCTCAGTAAGCTCTAGTAAATGTAAATGCATGCTGTGCATATGACTTTATAAATAATGCATTAATTTCTTTACTTTTCTTTGCTTTGCTTAGCTTTGCTTTGCTCTGTGGGTGTCACCGAGATCTCATGCCTCTAACCGAAGGGGGCCCATCCAGTGGTCGGACTACCCCGTGCGGTTAGAGGAGGGTGGTACACGCTTACAACACGTACAGCCGTGCCTGAGCCCCACCTCGCGTGACCTATAAACTATATACCGAAGGGCCCTCTGTTCTTTGCATTTAAACTATATACCATAGGGTCATTCTTTCTTTGCATTTACTTTAAAACATCGTGCAGAAATTCATTTTCATGATCTTTTAAAACACGTGATGCATGAACAGTTCTCTATCATAAAGTAAACAAGCAATAACGTGTACCATCAAGACTATAAAACATAATCTACAAAACGTTTAACCTAACTACCCAACCAAAACAACTTTAAACGAACAAGTGCATCACCAAATTCCTCGAAACGACCTCGACGTACGGTGTAGGCCAATCGGCCAGAGAAGATCACGAGAACTTACCTCGCGTCCGTTGCAGCTCAAGCTCCATCCACGAGCGTTGTTTGTCTGAGGCAAAACACAACAATCATCAATATCACGTGTTTAAACTTCTAATCGTCCGAACTCAACAAAACCTTAACTAAGGAACTTCCTAAAGCTCTAATCCAATTCATTGAGCTATTTATTCGAGCAATTTACGCTCGGCACCTCAATTCACAATTTACGAGTTTTTATCTAAAAACTCGAAAATCTCAAATTTTTAACTTTTTCACAAATCGGTTTAAACTCGTCCAATAACGTTCAATATATCCTTTATATCCTTAAACACGATAAACCTATTAATTACGAACCCTAACTCGCATTTTTAATACGAACCCTAACGAAACCCTAATTATTTAAACTCCGTAGAAATCGAAGTAAACAATCTTAGCTCGTAGGTCCATACCTAGGGTTGCGAGAGGAGGAGAAATCGCGAAGAACGGAAGTTGAACTGAGGTCAGATCGTTGAGAATCGCCGACGACAGAAAGGGAAGCTCTCTGGCGCTTCGTGAAATCCAGAGAAGGAGAAGAAGAAATGAGGGAGAAATAGATTTAGGTTAATTTATAATATTGAATTGGTAAATTACTAAATTACCCTTTCCTTTGATTTTATATAAGTTTCGTCCTTCGTTTCGTTAATCGTCCAACGATTCGGGTTCTCCAAATTTTCTTATTTTGCCGATGACTCCTACTTATTATTTGGGATTTATTAAAATACTCCGTTTGCAAAACGGACCTCGTTTACTATTTTTACGAAAACGTCCTTTATATTACGAGAAACGTAATTTACTCGGAATATAGCGTCTAAACTCTGAAAATTCTCACAATTTCCTTAAAATTCCTATTAATCGTTAGGATCGTAATGACGCTTTCTTTTCGTAAAACGGACCTGATTTGACATTTTTTTACAAAAATGCCACATATATTAAAATATTAATATCTCGTAAAACCGGGTATTACAGTAAAGGAAGGCTATGATGGAGATGAAGGTCCGACATCAGAGGAAGGTGAGAGGTAAGGAAAGTCCTTGGGTCGTTTGATCATGATATACTCGTCATCATCAGCATGTTCCTCCTCCTTCAGTTGTTGCTCAATGTGGTCTAGTTGAGAGGCCATGGATGCGTGAGAAGCCTAGAAAGCATCTAGCCGCTGAGACACGCCAGAATGAATAGTATCCATCCTCTGGGACATCATGGAGCATACATCCTCAATCTTCATGGAGGCAGGCTGACATCATATCTATCATTTCTTCAAAGCACGATGCAGATTTAACTGTAGGTAACTAAGCAGTGGTCTCCTCCTCAACTTGATGAACTTCATGCTCTAAAGATTCTAAAGGTAAGGTTAAACCATTGCTTTTGAGAATCCAATAGCCGTCAGACTCAACAAAACCCATTCCTCATTGTCGGCTCCTTTCTCCTCTCTAACAGGCTCATTTGGAGGGATGTTGATCTTAAAATGAGAGAAAATCTTCTATAGCAAGGTGTTATATGGAATATTCTTGGACTAGTGGGTGAGAACATCTGACATATGACAAAGAATAATGTAGCCCGGATCAAATTTCTTTCCATTTTAAAGCTTTTCCATCAAGTACAAATCCATACAATTGACATGATCACAATGCCCATCAAAATTGTCTTTTGATCTAGTATAATGATTCCTAATTTAATTATAATATTGCTAATTGTCACTTCATCTAGAGGCTTTGTAAAAATATTGGCCAATTGATCTTTGAAATTTACTAATTCTAAGGATATATCCCCTTATTTAACATGGTCTCTTATGAAGTGGTGTCTAATATCAATGTGTTTTGTGCGAGAGTGTTGAATAGGATTCTTTGAGATGTTAATCGCACTCTTGTTTTCACATCCAATCAAAATTTTCTCATAGAATTAATGATAGTCCTTTAACATTTATTTCATCCAATGAATTTGAGTACAACAACTACCAGTAGCTAAATACTCACTTTCGACAGTTAAAAAAGCTACAAAGTTTTCTTAGAGAACCAAGATACCAAAGATTCTCTAAGAAATTGACAAGTACCACTTGTGCTCTTTCTATCAACTAGGCTACCGCAATAATCAGAATATCCAACTAAGTTGAAAGAGTTTCTTTTGGGATACCATAAGCCCAAGTTAAATGTCTCACTTAGATATTTGAAAATTCTTTTTACCACATTCAGGTGAGATTCTTTAAGGGATTCTTGAAATCTAGCACATAACTAAAGAGAATATAAGGTCTACTTGATTTTAGATATGAAAGAGAGTCAATCATGTCACAAAATTTCTTCATGTCCACATTTTTTTTTCGTGTTTCATCATTATCCAATTTAATAGTGGTGCTCATGGGAGTAGGAGATGATTTTGTACTATCTAATCAAAATTTCTTAAGTAGATTATTAACATATTTTTCTTAACTTATCATCCTTTGAATTCTTAATTTGAAGTCCAAAAACATATCTTAATTCAATGATCATGCTCATTTCACATTCACTTTGCATCATCATACCAAACTCATCATAAAGAAGTGGCAACCTCAGGTACTAGCTCTAAGTTAGCGAGTTCATATGAGCCTAAAAACAAATCAAGGTTTTTAAAATCTCACCCAACTTTAAGGGAAGACACTGGCATGGGTCCTATACCGAGACTAGGAACCCAATCCAAAAACCTATGATTGGTCGCAAACTTCACTGAGACGACAAGTTTTTTACTAAAAAATAATCTATGCGGTTGACCTCTAACATCAAGCGGTCGACCACGAGTCTGCGGTCATCCTAACTGATCCATTGTTGACCTCTGTGATTGAAGATTGACTGAGCGTGCTTTGGCAAGGGTTGACTGGACTAGTCTGCGGTCGTCCGCGAATTCCCTGAGTTAAGCTAACTCCTCACGTGATCGCCCGAGCTTCACTTGCAATCTCCGGAAGCAACATTTCTAAAGACGCTACATTATAGTAATCGCTCCCTCTCTCCAATGATTTTGCTCCCATTCGGCCATCAATCTTGCCAATACTCCACATGCAGCAATATACTTCCAAGTTATCCAGAAAACACCAAGGATTTGAGATCCTTTGCTCGAATCTAAACCTCAAATAAACCCTAATTTTAAATCCAAAAATGAAAGGGAAAACTCGATTTACTCTTGATGCCCGCCATCAAACCACGATGATCTTGCACAATCTTAGATTGGATTTCCTCCTCCCCCTCCTCCTTCTCTTGGCCACTCTCTCCCTCTCCTCTTCTTTGTCTACACGTACAAGTGAGAAACCAACTAGGGTTTCTCCTTTTACCTCTTTTTCTTTTATTTTAATTTAAAAATAATTATAGTTCATCTTGTAGGATCGTGATTATTTAAGAGGGGTGGTGAATTAGAAATTTCTTAATCTAATCATTTTTAACAATGCAAATTAGTTTTATATTATCTTCTCTCTTTGTATGCAATTACTAACAAACACATAAAAGTAAGAGTAAGAGAAAGAGATTGACACAGACATTTTTATGTAGTTCAGCCAACCTTGCTTACGTCCACGCTTCAAGGTTTCTCCCTTGAAGATCATTTCTTTCTCCTCAACGAGATTTCTTGATCGAACTTCACGGGCATCGATCTACTGCCTTACAACTTTAGATTGAATTTCACGAGCGTCAATCCACTGTCTTCAAGTTTTACAGTGTTGAGAAATATTGAACACAAAGCTACACACTCTCAAAAACAAAATCTCAAGTTTAGGTGAAGAGAGGTGTAGAGAGTCAAGGAGTATTACAAATTTAAGCTCGTGAGAGATTAGAGAAAATTGTTCAAGTTGGCAAAAGTTCTTCTCTCGAGCTCTTTTTCTTCCTTTTATACTGGTGTCTGTAAATTGCTTCTCATTCGGATGACTCCTTGTTTACGTATTAAAATATGACCGTTGAGAAGAATCTGTACCAAAAAAACTAGCTATTATGATCTGCAGTCGATATTACTCACGGCGGAAGTCTTCTTGATTCAGATGATGTTATCCTAGTTGTAACGACCTCCCCCCGGACCAGGGCTCACCCCCAAATCCGAGGCCAGGCAAGTCGTGCAGTTTCCCACCGATGGGCTGCTGCCACGTGGGTCCCCGCAGGGCGGTACACGTGTACTCACGATCTTCCCTCCCCCTGAAGAGGGTTTTTGCCTTCCCCCCCACTCGAACCCAGTACCTCAGGGACAAGTCCCTGGGCTACAAGTGAGGAGTACCACTTGAGCTAGTAAACACGAGAACTTCCCAGTCGGTCACCCAACCTGGTACTACTCTCGCCGAAGCACACTTAACTTCAGAGTTCTGATGGGATCCGGCGCCGCTGTGCTACTAGCTCAAGTGGTACTCCTCACTTGTAGCCCAGGGACTTGTCCCTGAGGTACTGGGTTCGAGTGGGGGGGAAGGCAAAAACCCTCTTCAGGGGAAGGGAAGATCGTGAGTACACGTGTACCGCCCTGCGGGGACCCACGTGGCAGCAGCCCATCGGTGGGAACTGCACGACTTGCCTGGCCTCGGATTCGGGGGTGAGCCCCGGTCCTGGGGGAGGTCGTTACAAAAAAGCGCCTTTTTTGTAACGACCTCCCCCCGGACCAGGGCTCACCCCAAATCGAGGCCAGGCAAGTCGTGCAGTTCCCACCGATGGGCTGCTGCCACGTGGGTCCCCACAGGGCGGTACACGTGTACTCACGATCTTCCCTCCCCCTGAAGAGGGTTTTGCCTTCCCCCCCCGAAACCCGTACCTACAGGGAATGTGTACCACTGGGGGTTGACAGATGTGAGGTGGGTACCGACATGTGAGCGTGGTAGGGAAGCCATAGAGAACATTCCCAGCGGTCCACCAACCTGGAGACTACTCGCGCGAAGCACATAACTTCAGAGTTCTGATGGGATCCGGCGCCGCTGTGCTACTAGCTCAAGTGGTACTCCTCACTTGTAGCCCAGGGACTTGTCTCTGAGGTACTGGGTTCGAGTGGGGGGGAAGGCAAAAACCCTCTTCAGGGGAAGGGAAGATCGTGAGTACACGTGTACCGCCCTGCGGGGACCCACGTGGCAGCAGCCCATCGGTGGGAACTGCACGACTTGCCTGGCCTCGGATTCGGGGGTGAGCCCCGGTCCTGGGGGAGGTCGTTACAAAAAAGCGCCTTTTTTGTAACGACCTCCCCCCGGACCAGGGCTCACCCCTGAATCCGAGGCCAGGCAAGTCGTGCAGTTCCCACCGATGGGCTGCTGCCACGTGGGTCCCCACAGGGCGGTACACGTGTACTCACGATCTTCCCTCCCCCTGAAGAGGGGTTTTGCCTTCCCCCCCACTCGAACCCAGTACCTCAGGGACAAGTCCCTGGGCTACAAGTGAGGAGCACCACTTGAGCTAGTAGCACAGCGGAGCCGGATCCTATTAGAACTTCGAAGTTAAGCGTGCTTCGGCGAGAGTAGTACCAGGTTGGGTGACCGACTGAGAAGTCCTCGTAATTACTAGCTCAAGTGGTGCTCCTCACTTGTAGCCCAGGGACTTGTCTCTGAGGTACTGGGTTCGAGTGAGGGGGAAGGCAAAAACCTTATGCAGGGGGAGGGAAGATTGTGAGTACACGTGTACCGCCCTGCGGGGACCCACGTGGCAGTAGCCCATCGGTGGGAACTGCACGACTTGCCTGGCCTCGGATTCGGGGGTGAGCCCTGGTCCGGGGGGAGGTCGTTACACTAGTAGATGAAATATTTGTTCGGTTGACTTCGTTATTCGATCAACTTCTTTATTGGTTTTGGTCGACAATGATTTTGGTAGATGTCAGAATCTGGTCGACTTGACTTTGTTCGGTATTGAGTTTGGTAGACTTCAGAATTTGGTCGACTTGGTTTTGGTCATTGTTGATTTCAGTAGACTTCAGAATCTGCTGGTCGACTTGGTTTTGGTCGTTGTTGATTTCGGTAGACTTCAGAGTCTGGTCGATGTAATTTTCACGGATGACTTCGGTCGATAATCAACTGGTTCTGCCATCGGTCGATGTTCATTTTGGCAGACGACTTAAACGTCTAGTCGGCATTATGCATGTAACGCCCCCGAACCCGCCCCGGCTCGGTGCGCTACTTTGCTAACTCAACCCACCAAAGCCCATAGCTTCATTAAAGTATCTATTTTAATTCATTAAAACGGTTTTGCAAGCTAAAATAAGGAAGAGGTTCGGCAAACACCAAAACCGAAACATGCCTAATTTTTTCTTCACATATTTTGATCCAACTTTGAAAAATCATAACTTAATATATACTTATCCAAATACGTTGATTCCAATGCCTATTGACTCCTTAAAGAGTCTACTTTAACATGCTTAAATCAATTTATCAATCAAAAGCTCCCAATCGGTTCAGAATTACTAAAACCAAAACTGCTCCAGGAATTTTTCAGTTTTTGTACAATAGATTCAAAAATTCATAACAAATCGAATATAGGTCCGAATTCGATGATTCAAATTGCTATGATCTATTTAATAACCCACTTCAACAGCATAACAAAAGTTAACTAAAAACCGAACTGTCCTGCTATTTTGTGAATTCCAAATTTCATTAAACTTTAACCACTTCAAAAACTCACCATAAATCGTACACATATCCGAACTCGTCAATTCAACATTTTGTGTAAACCTTGGAATGTCTATTTTCAGATGTTGAAATTCATTTAATAGACTAAACATACCAGGTAAACCAAAAATATGAAAATCAGAAACTGTCTGGTACCTAGCTTTAAATTTCAGGTTTTTCAATTACACTTCAAAGTCTTTCCTTAACAATCATCAATAGGAGCTCATAGCCTAAATAAGTGTTTAACAATAGAAGAAGACCAGCAAAGAATCCTTTTTCGTGCAACCATATTCACCCACAACAAAATCAAACTCTAATCAATAAAACCATAAAACTTATAACTTACAACCCCTTAAGTAATCAATCCTCTGACCTTGATTTTCTTGAGCAATAGATTGGAGTTTTTCTTGAGAGAAATATTCAGCAAGATGAGGGAGGAAGAAGGGCTTCGAAGGAGAAGAGAAAAGATGACCAAAAAGTTATCTTACTAATAAAATAAACTAGAATAATTCATTTAAAGGATAACCTCAACATTTGATGTGCTGTCGTAATTCTCTAAGGCCACCAATACCCTCTCATGGACGAGATCATGGCCGAGACGCCCCGACAACTGCCCGCACCGGCATACCGCATGCACCAATGACTGCGTTCCAACCCTAGCTTTCCTGATGATGATGCCACGTTGAGAGGTAAGGATTTGGTAGAAAAGTAATTTTTAAAGTTTAGAAATAAGTGTGGTTGAAGCAATTGGAATAGACAATTTATGAAGTATTATATAAGCTTGACTAGTCAAAGTGGTAGTGAGTTTCAGCTATTACACGTGAACATAGAAACGGGTGGGTTATTTTTATTTTATTTTAAAAGAAGAGGTCATGGTGATGTGGAGTATTAAGATCAGAAAAAATAAAATAAAAAGTTGAGCTTGAATTAGAAGTTTGATACTTCACTTATCAATGTTATCTGAATTGTGAGTTTGAATTGTGAGTTTGAATTGTGAGTTTGAATTGTGAGTTTGAATTGTGAGTTTGAATTGTGAGTTTGAATTGTGAGTTTGAATTGTGAGTTTGAATTGTGAGTTTGAATTGTGAGTTTGAATTGTGAGTTTGAATTGTGAGTTTGAATTGTGAGTTTGAATTGTGAGTTTGAATTGTGAGTTTGAATTGTGAGTTTGAATTGTGAGTTTGAATTGTGAGTTTGAATTGTGAGTTTGAATTGTGAGTTTGAATTGTGAGTTTGAATTGTGAGTTTGAATTGTGAGTTTGAATTGTGAGTTTGAATTGTGAGTTTGAATTGTGAGTTTGAATTGTGAGTTTGAATTGTGAGTTTGAATTGTGAGTTTGAATTGTGAGTTTGAATTGTGAGTTTGAATTGTGAGTTTGAATTGTGAGTTTGAATTGTGAGTTTGAATTGTGAGTTTGAATTGTGAGTTTGAATTGTGAGTTTGAATTGTGAGTTTGAATTGTGAGTTTGAATTGTGAGTTTGAATTGTGAGTTTGAATTGTGAGTTTGAATTGTGAGTTTGAATTGTGAGTTTGAATTGTGAGTTTGAATTGTGAGTTTGAATTGTGAGTTTGAATTGTGAGTTTGAATTGTGAGTTTGAATTGTGAGTTTGAATTGTGAGTTTGAATTGTGAGTTTGAATTGTGAGTTTGAATTGTGAGTTTGAATTGTGAGTTTGAATTGTGAGTTTGAATTGTGAGTTTGAATTGTGAGTTTGAATTGTGAGTTTGAATTGTGAGTTTGAATTGTGAGTTTGAATTGTGAGTTTGAATTGTGAGTTTGAATTGTGAGTTTGAATTGTGAGTTTGAATTGTGAGTTTGAATTGTGAGTTTGAATTGTGAGTTTGAATTGTGAGTTTGAATTGTGAGTTTGAATTGTGAGTTTGAATTGTGAGTTTGAATTGTGAGTTTGAATTGTGAGTTTGAATTGTGAGTTTGAATTGTGAGTTTGAATTGTGAGTTTGAATTGTGAGTTTGAATTGTGAGTTTGAATTGTGAGTTTGAATTGTGAGTTTGAATTGTGAGTTTGAATTGTGAGTTTGAATTGTGAGTTTGAATTGTGAGTTTGAATTGTGAGTTTGAATTGTGAGTTTGAATTGTGAGTTTGAATTGTGAGTTTGAATTGTGAGTTTGAATTGTGAGTTTGAATTGTGAGTTTGAATTGTGAGTTTGAATTGTGAGTTTGAATTGTGAGTTTGAATTGTGAGTTTGAATTGTGAGTTTGAATTGTGAGTTTGAATTGTGAGTTTGAATTGTGAGTTTGAATTGTGAGTTTGAATTGTGAGTTTGAATTGTGAGTTTGAATTGTGAGTTTGAATTGTGAGTTTGAATTGTGAGTTTGAATTGTGAGTTTGAATTGTGAGTTTGAATTGTGAGTTTGAATTGTGAGTTTGAATTGTGAGTTTGAATTGTGAGTTTGAATTGTGAGTTTGAATTGTGAGTTTGAATTGTGAGTTTGAATTGTGAGTTTGAATTGTGAGTTTGAATTGTGAGTTTGAATTGTGAGTTTGAATTGTGAGTTTGAATTGTGAGTTTGAATTGTGAGTTTGAATTGTGAGTTTGAATTGTGAGTTTGAATTGTGAGTTTGAATTGTGAGTTTGAATTGTGAGTTTGAATTGTGAGTTTGAATTGTGAGTTTGAATTGTGAGTTTGAATTGTGAGTTTGAATTGTGAGTTTGAATTGTGAGTTTGAATTGTGAGTTTGAATTGTGAGTTTGAATTGTGAGTTTGAATTGTGAGTTTGAATTGTGAGTTTGAATTGTGAGTTTGAATTGTGAGTTTGAATTGTGAGTTTGAATTGTGAGTTTGAATTGTGAGTTTGAATTGTGAGTTTGAATTGTGAGTTTGAATTGTGAGTTTGAATTGTGAGTTTGAATTGTGAGTTTGAATTGTGAGTTTGAATTGTGAGTTTGAATTGTGAGTTTGAATTGTGAGTTTGAATTGTGAGTTTGAATTGTGAGTTTGAATTGTGAGTTTGAATTGTGAGTTTGAATTGTGAGTTTGAATTGTGAGTTTGAATTGTGAGTTTGAATTGTGAGTTTGAATTGTGAGTTTGAATTGTGAGTTTGAATTGTGAGTTTGAATTGTGAGTTTGAATTGTGAGTTTGAATTGTGAGTTTGAATTGTGAGTTTGAATTGTGAGTTTGAATTGTGAGTTTGAATTGTGAGTTTGAATTGTGAGTTTGAATTGTGAGTTTGAATTGTGAGTTTGAATTGTGAGTTTGAATTGTGAGTTTGAATTGTGAGTTTGAATTGTGAGTTTGAATTGTGAGTTTGAATTGTGAGTTTGAATTGTGAGTTTGAATTGTGAGTTTGAATTGTGAGTTTGAATTGTGAGTTTGAATTGTGAGTTTGAATTGTGAGTTTGAATTGTGAGTTTGAATTGTGAGTTTGAATTGTGAGTTTGAATTGTGAGTTTGAATTGTGAGTTTGAATTGTGAGTTTGAATTGTGAGTTTGAATTGTGAGTTTGAATTGTGAGTTTGAATTGTGAGTTTGAATTGTGAGTTTGAATTGTGAGTTTGAATTGTGAGTTTGAATTGTGAGTTTGAATTGTGAGTTTGAATTGTGAGTTTGAATTGTGAGTTTGAATTGTGAGTTTGAATTGTGAGTTTGAATTGTGAGTTTGAATTGTGAGTTTGAATTGTGAGTTTGAATTGTGAGTTTGAATTGTGAGTTTGAATTGTGAGTTTGAATTGTGAGTTTGAATTGTGAGTTTGAATTGTGAGTTTGAATTGTGAGTTTGAATTGTGAGTTTGAATTGTGAGTTTGAATTGTGAGTTTGAATTGTGAGTTTGAATTGTGAGTTTGAATTGTGAGTTTGAATTGTGAGTTTGAATTGTGAGTTTGAATTGTGATTTGAATTGTGAGTTTGAATTGTGAGTATGAAATGCATTGGTGTCTCGTAAGAGATGTACACTGAGTGTCTCGTAAAGAGATGTACTGTAATACCCGGCTTTTCGGGATATTAATATTATAATATACGATGGCATTTTTGTAAATATGTCAAATCAAGTCAGTTTTGAGAGCGGAGAGCTTTATTACGATCCTAACGATTAATAGAAATTTTAAGGAATTTACGAGAATTTTCGGAGTAATAACGCCATATTTCGAGTAATTACCTTTCTCGAAATATAAAGGACGTTTAGTAAAAATAGTAAACGAGGTCCGTTTTGCGAACGGACAGTTTTGATAGAACCCAAATAATAAGTTGGATTTATTGGCAAAATAAGAAAAATTTGGAGAAACCGAATAGTTAGCCGATAAACGAAATGAAGGACGAAACAAAAAGAATTAAGTGCAAAGGGCAAAACGGTCATTAAGCAATTAAATTTATTAAAAAGGCAAATGCCTTGAACGATTTTCATTTCTGCAAATCGTTCTCCAGAGAGCATTTCTCCCTTTTCCTCTCAGCTTCCCCTCTCTGCCATTCGAAGGTTCCTCCACGCCGACCTCCGATTCGTGCTCCCATCGTCTCGTTTTCTCTGTGTTTTCTCCTCTTCTCGAAACCCTAGGTACGAATCTATGATTTTGGAACGTTAGTTTTCAGTTTCCACGAAGTTTAGCGTTAGGGTTTTTGTTAGGAAGTATGTTAGAAATCCGATTTAGGGTTCGAAATCGATAGGTTTGTCGTAATTAAGGATATAGTGAACGTATTGAACGTTATTGGACAAATTTAATTGATTTAGGACGAATGATAGATTTTGTGAAAATTCGAGATTTAGGGAAAAACTCATAATTTAGGATTTGAGGTGCCGAGCGTGTATGGCTCGATGAAATAGCTCAATGAGTTGGATTAAAGCTTTAAGAAATTTCTTTAGTTAAGGTTTTGTTAATTTGGACATTTTATTGTGTAAGCTCGTTTTAACTGACAAATGGTGAAATTGCTTAGGTGAACAACGTTCGTGGTCGGAGCTTGAGCTGCAACGGACACGAGGTAAGTTCTCGTGACTTACTCTGGTCGATTGGCCTACACCGTACTTCGATGTCGCGTCGAGGATCTTAAAGTACTGTCTGTTTAAATTGCTTTAGTTGGGTAGTTAGGTTAGTTGCTTTATAGGTTATGTTTTATTCGTCTTGATGGTACGCATGATGGTTGTTTATTTTATGTTTATAACTGTTCATGCATCACGTATTTTAACTAAGCATGAAAATGAATTTTCGCACGATGTTTTCAGAAAACCGATGTGGCCCGAAAGGGGGCTATCGATCTATTGTGTGGACCGATTAAAGGGTCTGACCAATACCACATCTCATGTATTGTAATAAAATAGGTAATCTGTTATCTGGTCACGCGAGGTGGGGTTCAGGCACAGCAGTACGTGTTGTAAGCGTGTACCCCCCTCCTCTAGCTAGAAAGAGTAGTCCGACCGCTGGATGGGCTCTCTCCGGTTAGGGGGATGAGATCTCGGTGATATTCTGTCTGCCATGATCTGTACGTTATGCATGATTTCTGAACTCCATATGCACTGCACGCATCTGCATTTACGTAGAATTTACTGAGCCTTTAGCTCATAGTGTGTCTGTATGGTGTAGGTGATCTTGACATAGGTGAGGACGAAATCCCTCCACCTGAAGAATGATGCAGTTGAAGGAGGATAGCTTGCGGGGTGTGCCGGCGCAGTCGATGCTTAACCTGACCCGTGGGGAAGTAAGTATGTGTTTTGAGAGTATTGGGATGTTTTGGGTCGATGGGTATTAGATAGAATAATTATACAGATAGAACATTTTAGGGTGTTTGGATCTGGAATATTTGTTTTGATGTCTCTAGAAATGGAAAAACAAGTACACAATGTTCAATTGATATTTCTGAAATGGAGAATGATAGTTTAATGTTTTAGAGGCCCTGAGTGAATTCTAGAAAGGAAGCTCAACTCTCTGGAAATCAGTTAAATAGTTCATTCTGTCTTCAGGGGAGTTTATGTTTGAGGTTAAGGAGTTTGAAGGGTCTGTCTATCGGTGGATGAGTTTGACACTGTTCACCGGGCGACGTAGCTCGTTCGGTGACCAGGCGATGTAGTGTATTTGGTGACCGGATGATGTAGCGTATTAGGTGACCAGATGATGTAGCGTATTAGGTGACCGGATGATGTAGCGTATTAGGTGACCGGATGATGTATGAGTTTTGTCGTTTATGACCAGGACGTAGCTCGTTCGGTGACCAGGCGATGTAGTGTATTTGGTGACCAGGCGATGTAGTGTATTTGGTACCGATGATGTGGCTTATTAGTGACCGATGATGTAGCGTATTAGGTGACCAGATGATGTATGAGTTTTGTCGTTTAGTGACCAGACGACTAGCTCGTTCGGTGACCGGGCGATGTAGTGTATTTGGTGACCGGGATGATGTAGCGTGTCTCGTAAGAGATGTACGCTGGGTGTCTCGTAAGAGATGTACGCTGGGTGTCTCGTAAGAGATGTACGCTGGGTGTCTCGTAAGAGATGTACGCTGGGTGTCTCGTAAGAGATGTACGCTGGGTGTCTCGTAAGAGATGTACGCTGGGTGTCTCGTAAGAGATGTACGCTGGGTGTCTCGTAAGAGATGTACGCTGGGTGTCTCGTAAGAGATGTACGCTGGGTGTCTCGTAAGAGATGTACGCTGGGTGTCTCGTAAGAGATGTACGCTGGGTGTCTCGTAAGAGATGTACGCTGGGTGTCTCGTAAGAGATGTACGCTGGGTGTCTCGTAAGAGATGTACGCTGGGTGTCTCGTAAGAGATGTACGCTGGGTGTCTCGTAAGAGATGTACGCTGGGTGTCTCGTAAGAGATGTACGCTGGGTGTCTCGTAAGAGATGTACGCTGGGTGTCTCGTAAGAGATGTACGCTGGGTGTCTCGTAAGAGATGTACGCTGGGTGTCTCGTAAGAGATGTACGCTGGGTGTCTCGTAAGAGATGTACGCTGGGTGTCTCGTAAGAGATGTACGCTGGGTGTCTCGTAAGAGATGTACGCTGGGTGTCTCGTAAGAGATGTACGCTGGGTGTCTCGTAAGAGATGTACGCTGGGTGTCTCGTAAGAGATGTACGCTGGGTGTCTCGTAAGAGATGTACGCTGGGTGTCTCGTAAGAGATGTACGCTGGGTGTCTCGTAAGAGATGTACGCTGGGTGTCTCGTAAGAGATGTACGCTGGGTGTCTCGTAAGAGATGTACGCTGGGTGTCTCGTAAGAGATGTACGCTGGGTGTCTCGTAAGAGATGTACGCTGGGTGTCTCGTAAGAGATGTACGCTGGGTGTCTCGTAAGAGATGTACGCTGGGTGTCTCGTAAGAGATGTACGCTGGGTGTCTCGTAAGAGATGTACGCTGGGTGTCTCGTAAGAGATGTACGCTGGGTGTCTCGTAAGAGATGTACGCTGGGTGTCTCGTAAGAGATGTACGCTGGGTGTCTCGTAAGAGATGTACGCTGGGTGTCTCGTAAGAGATGTACGCTGGGTGTCTCGTAAGAGATGTACGCTGGGTGTCTCGTAAGAGATGTACGCTGGGTGTCTCGTAAGAGATGTACGCTGGGTGTCTCGTAAGAGATGTACGCTGGGTGTCTCGTAAGAGATGTACGCTGGGTGTCTCGTAAGAGATGTACGCTGGGTGTCTCGTAAGAGATGTACGCTGGGTGTCTCGTAAGAGATGTACGCTGGGTGTCTCGTAAGAGATGTACGCTGGGTGTCTCGTAAGAGATGTACGCTGGGTGTCTCGTAAGAGATGTACGCTGGGTGTCTCGTAAGAGATGTACGCTGGGTGTCTCGTAAGAGATGTACGCTGGGTGTCTCGTAAGAGATGTACGCTGGGTGTCTCGTAAGAGATGTACGCTGGGTGTCTCGTAAGAGATGTACGCTGGGTGTCTCGTAAGAGATGTACGCTGGGTGTCTCGTAAGAGATGTACGCTGGGTGTCTCGTGAGAGATGTACGCTGGGTGTCTCGTAAGAGATGTACGCTGGGTGTCTCGTAAGAGATGTACGCTGGGTGTCTCGTAAGAGATGTACGCTGGGTGTCTCGTAAGAGATGTACGCTGGGTGTCTCGTAAGAGATGTACGCTGGGTGTCTCGTAAGAGATGTACGCTGGGTGTCTCGTAAGAGATGTACGCTGGGTGTCTCGTAAGAGATGTACGCTGGGTGTCTCGTAAGAGATGTACGCTGGGTGTCTCGTGAGAGATGTACGCTGGGTGTCTCGTAAGAGATGTACGCTGGGTGTCTCGTAAGAGATGTACGCTGGGTGTCTCGTGAGAGATGTACGCTGGGTGTCTCGTAAGAGATGTACGCTGGGTGTCTCGTAAGAGATGTACGCTGGGTGTCTCGTAAGAGATGTACGCTGGGTGTCTCGTAAGAGATGTACGCTGGGTGTCTCGTAAGAGATGTACGCTGGGTGTCTCGTAAGAGATGTACGCTGGGTGTCTCGTAAGAGATGTACGCTGGGTGTCTCGTAAGAGATGTACGCTGGGTGTCTCGTAAGAGATGTACGCTGGGTGTCTCGTAAGAGATGTACGCTGGGTGTCTCGTAAGAGATGTACGCTGGGTGTCTCGTAAGAGATGTACGCTGGGTGTCTCGTAAGAGATGTACGCTGGGTGTCTCGTAAGAGATGTACGCTGGGTGTCTCGTAAGAGATGTACGCTGAGTGTCTCGTAAGAGATGTACGCTGGGTGTCTCGTGAGAGATGTACGCTTTGGGTGTCTTGTCAGAGATGTACACTGGGTGTCTCGTAAAAGATGTACGCTTTGGGTGTCTCGTGAGAGATGTACGCTAGGTATCTCGAGTAGAATGGAATTCTAAGAGAGATGTACGTCTATGATTCGGGAAATGAGAATGGATTGAGCACAACCAAGCGAGTAAAAACAACATGTGTTAGGGTTGTGTGGGTTGTGTATTGTGTATGTTTATATTTGTTATTCCCTACTTGCTAAGCGTAAGCTTACGTGTGTGTGTGTGTTCTGTGGTGTAGTTGACGACGGCATTACAGGTGAGAGCTTTGAGGAAAGCTAGGGTTGGGACGCAGTCGTTGGTGCATGCGGTATGCTGGTGCGGGCAGTTGTCGGGGCGTCTCGGCCATGATCTTCGGGCTTTTAAAATAAAAATAAAAATAACCACACCCCTTTCTATTTTCACGTTAATAGCTGAAAATCACTAACACTTTTGACTAGTGAAGCTTTATATAATACTTCATAAATTTTCTATTCCAATTGCTTCAACCACACTAATTTCTAAACTTTAAAAATTACTTTTCTACCAAATCCTTACCTCTCAATGTGGCATCATCATCATTCATTGAGTCAAAGTCAAAACAGCAAACTCAAATACACCACTAAATCCTTTGGTTTTCACTCTAGAATTCACTTTCTAAACTAATAGCTAACAAAACTCTAAGATAAATGTTAAACTCCCTTAATCATCAAATCTAAGGGCTACGTATGTTAGGGAAAAAAATATCGGGTGTTACAATGCATACTCCAGTCTTGACTACTAACACTTAATAAAAAACATTAGAAAACATAATATTCTTTTTAAAAAGGGCATTTCCAATTAATCGCAACTATTAATAACATTCATTTCTTACAATTATTTTATGGTTATATATTTCAATTAATCACAATCATCGAAATAATCACAATAATCAAAAACATAGTTAGACTTAAACACATTTGAAGTTAACAATCTCCCCCTTTTTGATAATGACAAACATAAAATGAATAACCATATACTCCCCCACATTATTCTGATAATGTATAAACTCTCTCATACTCTATGCATTAATATCAACTACTTTTATCCTCTTTTGACATTATCAAAAAAAATTAGCAAGCAGTGTAAGAGACGAGAATGTCATTTAAATCAACACAAGTGTCATAAATAATGAGAAAAATTCAAAGATAAAAAAATGATAAAGAATGATCAATAAATGAGTATCTTAAGAGAGTCCTAATTTCCTAAACTAGCTACCCGAGACAGAGAGTGGAGGATGTTGTAGTTGATCATTTGATGAAAGAATCTGGCGCTAATATTCAAGTCCTTGCTCTTGAGCCTTAGAGAAGTATTGTGTGGATCTTTGGAAATCTCTTTAGCAAAAGCCAGTCCCTCTTGTGTTCCAAAAGAGAGGATCCTTGGTAATATCAAAATATCTAGGCATATCGTTGAGAAACTCACAATTGAGTATTTCATGAATCTTTTCTGGAGACAGCTCTATGTGCCTTCCATACACATAGCTGCGAATGACAAAAGGTGTAGCAGAGTGTTCTAGATTAGCATAAAACATCCTAATTGGAATTTTGCAGTAGGATGTGCCAAGTTGAAACAGTCCTAATAACCCAATTTCTCAGAAAGACTGCTCTAGATGTAAACCAGAAAGGTCTTTAAATACAACACCTCTACTTTTAATAACAAGCTTTTCTTCAAAATCTTTATAGTACCTATTAAATGCAGTCTCATTGAGAAACTGCGGAGAGGGCCACTGAAGAGAAGGAGGTTGCACTATAGGTGGAGACTCCATTTGTTCTGCACTCTTCTGCTTCTTCCTGGAAGGTTAATCCAGCGTTGGAGGAGGATGTCATTGATGGAACAGAGATAAAAGAGGTGAATGGAGTTGAGTGAAAAAATCATCGGAGAGAATCGTCGAAGTGACAAGACAAGATGAGGGGTTTTTGAAGGATTTTCACTCTCTAGAAGATAAGTAGGGTTTCTATAATCCGAATGCTAATTTATAGGATTTAAGAATAGACTTCGTCTGATTCGTACATCGACTGTTCCCTACATCTTCTGTTTCATATGTTGACGCGATCAATGTACTCCAGAGAGATGTAAGTTTTTACAAACGCATGATATTGACCGTTTAAGGTTTTTCAGTCCTCATAATACCTAAACGAATTCGAATATCATTGAATGACTTTTCATCTAAGTGTTTTGTAAAGATGTCTGCTAATTGGTCGGAAGAAATAACAAAATCTAAGGTGATATCACATTTTTAAACATGATCCTTAATGAAATGATATCTGATCTCGATGTACTGAGTCCTAGAGTGTTAGATAGGATTTTTTGAAATATTGATAGCACTTGTATTATCACATCTGATAGGAATTCTATCATAAAAGAGATTATAATCCTCTAGAGTTTACTTCATCTAAAGCATTTGAGCACAGCAACTACCGGCGGTAATATATTCACTTTTCGGCAGTTGAAAGTGTTACAGAATTCTGCTTCTTAGAGTACCAAGATACGAGTGATTCTCCTAGGAACTGACATGTCCCACTAGTGTTTTTTCTATCAACTAGACTTCCTGCATAGTCTGAGTTTGAATATCCTACAAGATGTACCCTTTGGATACCACAATTCTAGATCATAAGTTCAACTTAGATATCTGAATATTCGTTTAACTGCATTTAAGTGAGATTCTTTAAGAGAGGCTTAGAATCTAGCACATAAGCATACACTAAAAAGAATATCAGGTCTACTAGCGGTTAAGTATAGAAGTGAACCAATCATTCCTCAATATTTCTTAATATATACACTTAACTCATTGGGGTGGTGCTCATTGGGGTTCTAGCTGGTTTAGAAGAGCTCAGTCCAAATCTCTTTAAGAGCTCTTTCATGTATTTTTCTTGACAGAAGAAAATATCATCTGGAGTTTGACTAATTTAAAAGCCTAGGAAGAATTTTAATTCCCCCATCATACTCATCTCAAATTCACTTTGCATTAGGGAGGAGAATTCATCGCACAGTGAGACATAGTTAAACTGAATATAATATCATCGACATAGATCTGCACAATGAGTATGTCTTTGTCCTTTTACATGGTAAATAAAGTTGAATCGATTTTACCCTTTTTGAACTTCCTTTCCTCAAGGAAATTCTTCAACCTATCATACCAAGCTCTAGGAGCTTGCTTAAGTCCATATATAACTTTCTTGAGTTTAAACACATGATCAAGTTTTTCATAAGCTTCGAAACCAACGGGTTGCTCTACATAAACTTCTTCCATTATATATCCATTTAGAAATACACTCTTCACGTCCATTTGGAAGAATGTGAAGTTCTTGTAGCTAGCATAGGCTAAGAGCATCATAATTGACTCTAAGCGAGCTACTGGAGCAAAGGTTTCCTCAAAATCTATCCTTTCTTCTTGGCTATACCTCTTGGCAACCAATCTAACCTTATTATTTACAACTATCCTATTTTCATCTAACTTATTTTTAAAAACTCATTTGGTTCCTATAATTGGATGATCTTCAGGCCTTGGAACAAATTTCAATACATTGTTCCTTTCGAATTGATTCAACTCTTCTTGCATGGCGACTATCCAATTTTCATCTAACTCGACTTCCTCAAATTTCTTAGGTTTTATTTGAGAAATGAATGCAACATTAGTACAAAGATTCCTAAGAGAGGCTCTAGTTTTGACTCCTAAGGAAGGATCACCTAGAACTTTATCTAAATGATGATTTTTGACAAATTTTCAATATCTAGGAAGAGCATCATTTTAATCCTTGATTTGAACAATTTATAGAGATTTTGAAGAAGGATCTAAGGGATTTTCTCCTTGAAAGGTTTCAGCTTTATCACCAAGAGAAAGAGAATCTATGTGCATTTCTAAACCATTATCCCTTTCCACATTTATTGTGGGATGGGGTGATTTATTAAAGTTAACATGCATGGATTCTTCAATTACTAGAATCCTTTTGTTGAACACTCTATAGGTTTTACTAGAGGAGGAATAACCAACAAATATTCCAATATCCGTTTTAAAATCGAATTTGCCCAAGTTATCCTTGGTGTTAACGATGAAGCACTTACAATCAAGAGCTCTGAAGTATTTGACACTAGGAGATTTTCCATTCCATAACTCATAGGGATTTTTCTCTAGAATCGGTCTAATAGAGACACGGTTTAGCACATAGCAAGCAGTGGAAATAGCTTCTGCCCAAAAATATTTTGGAAGAGAATTCTCATTGAGCATGGTCCGAGCAAGCTCTTGAAGAAACCTATTTTTCCTCTCAACAACTCCATTTTGTTGAGGGATTCTAGGAGATGAGAAATTGTGCTCAATTCTATGTTTGAGACACAAGAGTTCAAATTTTTCATTCTCAAATTCTCCACCATGATTACTACGAATAGCAACAATGGTGAGCTCCTTTTCATTTTGAACTCTCTTCCTAAAGTTAGAGAAGGTGTCAAATGTTTCATCCTTAGACCTTAGGAAGAACACCCATGTGAACCTAGAAAAGTCATCTACTATAACATAGTCATAGAATTTTTTGCCTAGACTAGCCACATTAGAAGGACCGAAAAGATCCATGTGAAGTAGTTGTAGAGGCTTAGATGAAGAGATTGCATTCTTTGATGGAAAGGAACTTTTCATTCACAAACTTTATCCTTCTCAAAGGATATTTTAAGAATCCCTCTAACTAGATTATTCTTAGTGATCTTAGCTAAGGTATCCATACCTACGTGTCCTAATCTTCTATGCCAAGTCCAACTATCAACCAACAAATTCACAGCAAAATATTTCTCATCAAAACATTCAATATTATCTAAATCAATTGTGTGCACATTTTCTTTTCTATAACCTTTAAACAGCACTTTGCTAGATGAGCTATCCTTAATTATGCAATAATTTGATTTAAAAGTCATTTTATATCCTTTATCACACAATTGGCTAATACTAAGTAAATTATGCTTTAGCCCTTCTACTAACAACACATTTTCAATAATAGGGTTAGAGCAATTATCTATGTTACCGATGCCAACAATTTTTTCCTTTTAATTCTCGCCAAAAGTGACGTTTCCTTTCTTCTTGTTGACATAGGCAAACTTCGTTGAGTCTCCCGTCATATGCCTTGAACATCCACTATCGAGGTACCATTAATTCTTCACGGGAGAACTATCAACCTACAAAATAGTAATCAAGTGGTCTTCTTAGGTACCCAAATCTTTTGGGTCCTAGTGTTAGGTTTGGTTCCCTTAGGAACCCACTGTAATTTGCCAAATAAATTAAAGTTGTTAAATTTTAAAGGACATACAAAAGATTTATGCCCTACTTCATTACACATGTGGCATTATCAAAAGTTATTCTTTGACTTCATAAGAGCATATTCAAGTTTTTGCTCCTTAGTGAATTTCAAAATTATATCATTCAAACTATCATTCTTAGACATAAGATCACTAGTTTTCATTTCATGTAAACTAATCTCTTTAGCATGGTTTTCAATTAAGTTAGCATTTTCCTTTTTCAACAGGTTGTATTTAGACTTAAGCATGTCATATTGTTTAACTAAATCATTGAAGGCACCAATTAGATCACCATCATCATTATCACTATCACTAGAAGAATCACTAACCTCGTTTTTTTTTGCCATGAAGCACAAGTTGGCCACTTCCTCGTCTTCGGAGGAGGTGTCACTCTCGCTATCATCCCATGTTGCTTTCATAGCCCTCTTTTTAAACTTTTTGGGAGCCTTCTTAGCTTGAGGACATTCTACCTTGATGTGTCCTAGCTTTTCACATTTGAAACACGTGATCTCCTTTTCTTTTTGTGGTTTATCTCCCTTTGAGAACCTCTTCCCTTGCATCCTCTTTCGTTGGAGAAATTTGCCAAACTTTCTAGTGATGAATACAATCTCCTCGTCATCCTCTTCTTGCTCGGATTCTTCATTTTTGTTTGACGAGGCTTTGAGGGCAATATCTTTTCTCTTGGCATTAGATAGTTCTATCAAGCACTTTTAAGCTATTAGTAATGTTAGTAAAACGAGTAAACATTGAGCTAATAGATTCATCCTTTTCCATAGAGAACAATTCATATTCATGTACTAACATGCTCATTTTACTTGATTTGTTCCTTCGTGAGTTATTTCAAGTAAACGCCAAATTTCAAACGCACTATCACAACCTTGTACTCTACTAAATTCATCTCTATTTAGAGCATAGTATAAAGTGTTGATTACCTTAGCATTCAAGCTCAAATTCTTTTTATCTAAATCACTTAGTTCATGTGATGCTTTGGGAATACTAACATCATTTTCAATTTTGACCGCTATGAATAGAATCATTTTCATGATAATCTATATATATATATATATATATATATATATATATATATATATATATATATATATATATATATATATATATATATATATATATATATATATATATATATATATATATATATATATATATATATATATATATATATATATATATATATATATATATATATATATATATATATATATATATATATATATATATATATATATATATATATATATATATATATATATATATATATATATATATATATATATATATATATATATATATATATATATATATATATATATATATATATATATATATATATATATATATATATATATATATATATATATATATATATATATATATATATATATATATATATATATATATATATATATATATATATATATATATATATATATATATATATATATATATATATATATATATATATATATATATATATATATATATATATATATATATATATATATATATATATATATATATATATATATATATTTCAAACGCACTATCACAACCTTGTACTCTACTAAATCATCTCTATTTAGAGCATAGTATAAAGTGTTGATTACCTTAGCATTCAAGCTCAAATTCTTTTTATCTAAATCACTTAGTTCATGTGATGCTTTGGGAATACTAACATCATTTTCAATTTTGACCGCTATGAATAAATCATTTTCAATGATATTCCATAAATCATAATCCATAGCTTGAACAAAAATTCTCATCCTAGACTTCCAATAAACATAATCATTTCCATCAAAGAATGGAGGTCTAGTAATAGATTGTCCTTCTACATGTGAGGTGTTGGTGTTGAGTGCCATATCTGGTTATTCAACAATATATATATATATATATAGATATATAATCAAACAAATCTAACGTTCATAATTTAGACAATTTTAAACCTCGCTCTGATACCAATTGTAGGATCATGATTGTCTAAGAGGGGAGGTGAATTAGAAATTTCTTAATCTAATTATTTTTAACAATGCAAATTAGTTTTATATTATCTTCTCTCTTTGTATGCAATTGCTAACAAACACATAAAAGTAAGAGTAAGAGAAAGAGATTGACACCGATATTTTTACGTGGTTCGGCCAACCTTGCCTACGTCCACGCTTCAAGGTTTCGCCCTTGAAGATCCTTTCTTTCTCGTCAACGAGATTTCTTGATCGAACTTCACGGGTGTCGATCTACTGCCTTACGACTTTGGATTGAACTTCATAGCGTCAGTCCACTGCATTCAAGTTTTACAGTGTTGAGAAATATTGAACACAAAGCTACACGCTCTCAAAAATAAAATCTCAAGTTTAGGTGTAGAGAGGTATAGAGAGTCAAAGAGTATTACAAATTTAAGCTCGTAAGAGATTAGAGAAAATTGTTCAAGTTGGCAAAAGTTTTTCTCTCGATCGAGCTTGTTTTCTTCCTTTTATACTGGTGTCCATAAGTTGCTTCTCATTTGGATGACTCATTGTTTCTGTACTAAAAATATGATCGTTGAGAAGAATCCGTACGAAAAACTAGCTGTTGTGATCTACAGTCGATATTACTCGCGACGGAAGTCTTCTTGATTCGGATTATGTTACCCTAGTAGATGAAATCTTTGTTCGGTTGACTTCGTTATTCGATCGACTTCTTTATTTGTACTATGATTTCGGTAGATGTCAGAATCTGGTCGACTTGACTTTGTTCGGTATTGAATTCGGTAGACTTCAGAATCTGGTTGACTTGGTTTTGGTCGTTGTTGATTTTGGTAGACTTCAGAATCTGGTCGACTTGGGTTTAGTCGTTGTTGATTTCGGTAGAGTTCAGAGTCTGGTCGACTTGGTATTGGTAGTTGTTGATTTCGGTAGATTTCAGAGTCTGGTCGATGTAATTTCCATGGATGACTTCGGTCGATAATCAACTGGTTCTGCCATCGGTCGATGTTCATTTTGGCATACGACTTAAACGTCTGGTCGGCATTATGCATACTTGAGTCTTGACTACCAACACTTAATAAAAAACATTAGAAAACATAATACCCTTTTTAAAAAGGACATTTCCAATTAACCGCAACTATTAATAACATTCATTTTTTACAATCATTGTATGGTTATATATTTCAATTAATCACAATCATCAAAATAATCACAATCATCAAAAACATAGTTAGACTTAAACACATTTGAAGTTAACACGTCTTAAATAAAAATTTGTTTAAACTTTCATTCACTTGTTTTATTTTCTTCGTAACATCGAGAGTTAATCCACGAATTTCACTAGGTAATTTTTAAATTACCCGATGTAAATTTTCTCGAATTTAACAACACGGTAATTTACCTAATTATCGAATTGACCAAAACTCTGAAAAATTCAATGTGTCAATTTAAAAACAAACAAGTCAACCCATGACCCGTCGTCAGTCAACAACTAAAAATCTGACGCTTGAAAAATTTAATAAACCATAAAAATACCTGGATTTACATCTAATCTCTAAGAAAATCATCATCAAGATTCTCAAGTGGAGTAACCTCTAATTTTTTATGAGGATAAAATAGAGTCGAGCTATCAAGATTTGTACTAACATTTTCACCTAAAACTAGAGAATCCATGTCCTTTTCTAAATCGTTATTTAATTCTTCAATATTTAACGGTTGTGAGATTTCATCAAATGTTGCATGCATAGATTCTTCCACAACTAGAATTTTTTTTATTGGAGACTCTATAGGCTTTTCTAGTTAGGGAATAACCTAGAAAAAATCTCATAATCCGTCTTAGAGTCAAATTTGCCTAGATTATCTTTTGTGTTAAAAATAAAGCATTTGCAATCAAAAGCATTAAAATATTTTACGCTTGGAGTTCTACCATTTCAAAGTTCATAAAAGGGTTTTCTCTAGAATTGGTCTAATGGAAACACGATTAAGAACATGCGGTTCCAACGACTTCGGCCCAAAAATATTTAGGAAGGTTATTCTCATTGAGCATGGTTTTAGCTAACTCTTGAGTAATCTATTTTTTTTTTTTCTCAACAACCCTATTTTGTTGAGGTGTTCTTTGTGAAGAGAAATTGTGTTCAATGCCGTATTTAGACAAAAAAAAAATCAAACATTTCGTTCTCAAATTCTCCACCATGATCACTACGAATTGCAACTATAGAGAGATCTTTTTCATTTTGAACTTTCTTCCTAAAAGCTAGAAAAGATATCAAAGATTTCCTTCTTTTGTCCTTAGGAAGAAAACTCAAGTGAACCTAGAAAAGTTGTCAACAATAACGTAGGCATAATGCTTACCTCCTAGACAACGTTTTTTAAAACAAACGAACTCTTTATTTGTTTTCTCATTTGACAAATATCACAAACTCTATCATTCTAAAATGATATCTTTAGAAGGCTCCTAACAAGGTTGTTTCTAAAAAACTTAGCTAGGATATCCATACCAACATGACTTAATTTCTATGCCAAGACCAACAATCAATAGAAAAATTTGTTATAAAACATTTTTCATCAAAAGAGAAAATATTATCCAAGTCAGTAGTATACATATTTCCATTTCTATATCTAATAAACAAGATTTTTTTCATTTGAGCTATCCTCAATTATGTAAATTTTTTATTAAAAAATAAGTTAATATCACTTATCACATAATTGACTGATGTTCAACAGATTATGCTTTAAACCATCAACTAATAAAATATTTGCATTCATTTGATTAGAAGTATTACCTATGCTTCCAATGCCAATACTTTTTCCTTTTTGATTACCTCTAAAAGAATAACGTTTCCTTTCTTTTTAGTGATGGGGGTAAACTTTGAAGAGTCTCCTGTCATATGTCTCGAACAACTACTATCGAAATACCAAAAATTCTTCAAAGGAGAAACTTCAAACTACAAGGAGAGTTAATTATTTTTCTTAGGTACTCAAATCATTTTGGATTCATTATGGTTAGTTGTTGTTCCTTTAGGAACCCATTTCACACTAGAAGATAATTTATTCTCAAATGTCTTCAAAGGACATACAAATGACTCATGACCAATTTGATTACGTTACAAGTAGATAGACCGAAAAAAAAAATTTAAAACTTTTTTTTTTAAGATTCATAACTAATATCGGTTTTATCAAATGTAACTCTTTGTTTTCCCAAAAGCATATTCAAGTTTTTACTACCACTCGTAAAAACAATATTGTTCAAATCAAGACTTTTGCTTTTTAAATCACTAATTTTCTTTTCCAATGAAAATGTTTCAACTGCATGCTTCTTAACAACATCAACATTCTCCTTCAACATTTTATAGTTAGATTTGAGTAAATTAAATTGTTCAACCAAATCATTAAATGTATCAATCAATTCATTCTCATCAACATCATCATCTAAATCACTAAAAGACTCACTTACCTCATTTACTTTTGTCATAAAAAAACATATTCGCAATTTCCTCATCCTCGGATGATGTGTCATCGTCGCTATAGTCCTAAGTGGCTTTCATTGTTTTCTTCTTGAAGCATTTTGGTGCCTTTTTAGCTTGAGGACAATCGGCTTTGAAATATCTTATTTTCCCACACTCAAAGCACGTGACTTTCTTTTCTTTTTGAAATCTATCTCCTTTTGTGAATTTCTGTGATTGGCACTTTTTCTATTGGAGAAACTTGTTAATTCTTCTTGGGATTAAGACAATTTTCTTATCAATTTCTTCCTTTTCAGATTCAACTTTGTTACTTGATGAGGCTTTAAGAGCGATGTATTTCTTTTTCGACATTTTCATTTTTTTACTCCTCTTTTTAATTTGCCTTCATGGTAATCTCATGTGTTATGAGGGATCCAATGAATTCTTCAATTTTGAGTGTTTTGAGATCCCTTGCTTATTGGATTACGGTAACAATTTTGTCCAGTTTTAATTCAGTTTGAGCCAGTTTTGACCTGTTTAATTCTATAATTGGTAATTTTCTATATGAAAATTCAAAAAATTATATAAATATTATAATTCGGTTCGGTTTTAATCAGTTTCTGAAAGAATAAACCGAGAACCGAACCGAGTTAGGTTCTGTTCCAAATTCAATTTTCACAAAATTAAAACCGAACCAAACTGAGATTTTTTGTTTCGGTTCGATTTTGTTTCCAACTTTAACCGAACCGATTTCAACCCCTACTCATAAGTCGGCATGTATAAAGTTTAGAGGTGTGCGGCTCGTAATACTCTATCTCCATATGTCTGTGAAGATCAAGTTTCTCAACTTTCTCTCACAGCAAACACCATTTTCTTAACTCTATTAAACCTCTTTCACTCACGTGACCTAATCTTTGGTGCAAACTAAAGTTGAATCATGTTCAACTTTCCTGACACTAAACGTATCTCCTAGGATACTAGTGCCCATCAAATATAAAGTATGTATTTGCGACCTCTTTTCATGTAGATCATGAATCCTCTGTATGCCTTGATTTGACCATTTTCTCTACTTAATTTATATCCCAGAGACTTTAGATTTCCTGTGAAAATTAAATTTGTTTTCTGCTCAACTATGAGCTTGACATTCTTCATTTGCTAACCCGACCATCAAACATGTTGATCCCGCATCTCTTATACCTACAACTTCACAAACTTTGTTATCACCCAATAAAGTAACCTCCTTTTAAATTCTCTATAGTTTTCTAACCTGGCTTTACGAGGTATTATGTGGAATGTACAACCACTGCCTAAAACCCATTCCTAAAGTGTGTTATCACTATGTATGACAACCAAATCCTTGGCACTCTCGTACCCTTTTTCAACTATAGTAATCTTTCCATCTCCTCCGTTGTTTTGGTTTCTTCTCGTTTTTTTTTTTTTTTTCTCTATGGACAATCTTTCTTAAAGTGCGCTTCCTTATTTAAGAAAACAAGAATTTTCCTTTCTTATCCTTGGAGTTAGACCTAGTCTTAACCTTCCTAGCCATTAGACCCTTCGCAAGGGCTTCATACTTTATTGTCTGTAAAAATTATTTTATGATTTAGGTAGAGCATTAAAGATGATCACAGATTGATCAATATCCTCCGCCTCTACACCTATGTTTTCTAAATTTATTATAATTTTGTTCCAGTAGTTGGCACATTCGGATACTAAAAACTTGAATCAAGAACAAAAAACTTCACAAATTGTTTATTCTTAAACCTTGAACTTTGTTGTCCATTCCACTTTGATTATTCCTTTTTGTAAACATGAACTTTAGACTAAATAAATTAAATCATGTTCGATTTTGTGCCGATCGGAACCAAACCTAACCTATATTATAATGTTTACATATTTTTTAATTTTAATCATTTTGTTCGCAATGAAAAATTCAATGTTCATGTTGTTCAAAAAGTTTAAAATTTAAGTTGAGTAGATTTCAATGATCGATATTTATTTTGTTCATTTAAGATTTAAATTGAACATAATCTTAAAAATTAAATTTTAATTTATATTTTACTATAATAATGATGATAATAATCGTAGTGGTTTCGTGTTAGTTAATTATTGTTATATTTTTCTGACAATCATGCAAGGGAGTCTGCACCTAGACTTTAAAAATTTAGACTCTTTTTGATAATTGGTGTCATAAAAGTAAATCCAGCAATGCCAACTATTTTCTTATGGGTATATAAAGATCAAGTTGTTTGCATAGAGAACTAACTTTAATCCCACTTGGATTAAATTAAGTAATGGAGTTAGTAAAGGGGTTAATGCTCTCAGCTGGCTAAACATCTTTTATTAATTGCTGAAATAGTTGATTATCTTCTGCTAATGTCCGTATTTTTAGGGTTTTACAAAGCTTGGTCAACATTTCAAGGAAACAAAATCTTTGAAAAGATTTGTTCATTTAGTTGGAGTTTTGCTGTCTAAAATACAGGTTTATTTTCCTAGATTTAGGGTTTATATTAATCATTAGAATAACGTACCATCTTCTTTTTCCTTAAAATGTAACATATATATATATATATTAGTATATTGTCTAACCCTAATCCAACCTTCTTGTTCTTCATTATATTAACCAAATTCATTTATTCATTTCCATTAGTTTTCTGTATTTAAATTGAAAACTTGATCAAGTTTAAATTTACGAATTCTCCAAATAAATTTTATCGAATTTTTTATAAACTTTGACCGACCAAATTGTTCATCCGTTTGGGATGATTGATGTTCAATTCAATCTTTCGGCTAAAACTGTAATAAATCTGTAAGTGGGCTTCTTAAGTTGGGCTCAATGATCAAATAAAAAGCCTCAATTGATATTTTTGGGGCCATATCACAGCCCCCTACCGAAAGAAAATATGATGTACGGCATGTCGTTCTCATTACTTGCTCAGATAAGAACAATTGTACGACACGAGAGTTTTCAGAGGAATCTTAAAAAAGAAATAAAACGACGACGTGTAACTCTTTGACCTAATCCGATTGATTTAAATCATTTGACAAATGACAAGTGATGCATGAACCTAACCTTGAATATGAAATAATCATTAAATTCAACTTCCTTTTTATTTAAGAAATACACGCCTTGTCTTCAAGATTAAATATTAATTTTCATTTATTTTATATCATAGTAAAACAACTAATAATTCATATTGTATCAACTATTTTAAGTCGAGTAAATTTATGTTTATCCTCTTATTTTACTTTATTAAAATATTTATTAATGTGTCAAATAATTAATAGTACAAATAATATAATAAATTAATTACTTATAATTTATTATTTTAATTACATAAATTATTTTTTAATACATCAATAAATATTTTAATAAAATAAAAATACTATCAGTCTTTTCTAAATGTTAATTCGGATCATATCACAATGGATATACACGCATGGTAGGAGGTTAATGAATTTTGGTAAGATTGAGCGAGTGGGAGGGTTGGGCAGATTAGACGTCATTGAAAAGACAAAAAGGTTAGATGAGTGAGCAAGTAATTTGATCATCATTTACACAATGCATTTCTCTGCTTCTTTTAGCAACCCATCCGTATTACTATACATTTTTTTAATCAATAATTACTAAGGAAATTTAGTGTAAATAATGGAGGATTTGAGGGGGGCCTCCAACAATGCTACCTTTAGCCAAGTTTGTAATAATTGACAATGGCACGTGAATTCATGGGAACTGGGTCCTCCTCCTACGTTTGATTTGATATGAACTCTTTTGGATTCTCTTGCTAAAATTGTCTAGGCAATGTATCTAGCCACATCAATACTTGACTTGATTATTCATGGTGAATTTGTGAATTTGCAACGAGCAGTCTACAATATATTATTACAAAATCTTTATGTGAGTTATATCAATACTTTGTTAAGACCTTCTAAGCATAATATATGAAATTTAGAGACCGAACAAACGTAGAAAATGGGTTGAAAATGTGTAATTGATGCGAAAGTATATCATCAAAGTTGATAGAGAAAGAGAAGGTGGCAAACATTGCATAGACAAGAACAAAATAAGAGAGTTGGAAGGACCCGAAATTGTGGGCCGGAAGCCAGAAGAGATATCCACTCATTTCCCTTGTTCCACCATTTTTGCTATTTTTATGGTGGAACAAGTGGATGGGGTTAAGTGAATCAATCCTAGTCATTTGTTGACTTCTCTCCCCCATTAAATTTCTCTTCTCCTCGTTAAACAAATCAATAGCTTTACTTAATCACTCTGAAAACCAATTACGATAAGAAAAAAGAAAAACACAAACATTTGAAACCAAATTTACTTGGAAAACTGGTTTCAAGGAAACAAAAAAATTTAGCAAAAAAGAAATTCACTATTTATAGTCAAGATAAAATTGAGATTTACGGCTCAAGAAACAATATATAGAGTAATATAAAAAATCCTAATATTAAATATTAGCCTAATCCAACCCAACTAGAATTCTGGTAACATCGAACTCTCTTCATCTAGATACGAATTCAACATGAAAGATCTAAAAAGCATATTTCTCGAACTAACACAAAACGAATCAAAAATATTAAATTCTGGCAATCTCTATCTTCAAAAAAATTCTGATGTAAAATATCAACGAAAATAATCTTCCCTTCCACATAGGCCCTACAATAGAGACAAATCAACAACTGTTACCAGCCAAATTTAAGTACAACTTAAAATTGAGAGATACATTTGAGAAGAAATCTCATCTCATCAATGGCATCACCAAACTATCAGAATCGTCATAACCAACTACATCTAAACATGAGGTAGACTCCCAGCTTGAATCAATACTCTCAAACTCATTCAATCATAAGCAACTGAAGTAATTTTTGCCATACCACTGTAGATTTTTAACCTTCCTCCTAGATCTGTCTTTAGCAATAAACCTATTGAGTGAAATTGAAACTAGTGTAGATGTTGGTGACGACATCCCCTTGAACATCTTAGTTAAGCTTAAATTATATGGGTTTTGATTTATATACAAATCTCAACTTAAACTCTATCTAAGACCTTGATTTCTTCTGATTCTTCTGAAACAACCTTTTAGAAGATGAGTTAACAAACGTAGCATAAGCTTATTACCTGTAACTACAGAACCCTGCAACATATACAAATTTATAAATTTTTTGTATCCCTTCAACATAATGAGAGTATCCCTATTGATCTTGAAAAACTCCACTTGCTACTTCTACTCTTTCAAATCAAGAGTGCTCAACAAGATCAAATTTTTCTTCAAATCGAGAATGCGTCGCACATTACCTAATGTCATGACAACTCCATCGAATATTTTAATTCTGATTGTACCAATACCAACTATCTTTCAAGGTGTGTTATTTCTCATTAACACAACATCGACCTGAAATAGTCTCATATGTCAAAACCAATTTCAATTGAAGCACATGAAACGAATAAGTTGAATCCAAGATCGAATCATTGTTTGCTTTGAGTTTCCTTTAGATGCAGGCAAAAAAATTCCATCATCATGGTCTTTTTCTTCTGCAACGACAACTTTACCGAACGTCATCAGCTATTTTCCCATCTCAACAGCTTTCTGAATTTTATTCTGCAATTTAATGCACTCAAATATAATGTGCTCTTTTTTCTGACAAAAATAGTAAGTCATATCACGGTTCCTTGACTTTGATTTTCCTTCGAATCCTACACATCACCATTGCCATTATTGTTTGACTTTCGTGTTCTGTACCGAACAACAAGTCTCTCATCTTGAGACTCAAATCCAATAACAATTTGCTTTATCCTTCTATTTTATAACAAACCACCATAAACTTCTTCAAAAGTTAGACTTTCTCTACTATATAAAAATGAATTTTTAAAAGTATCATATGAAGCAGGCAACAGATACAGTAGGATCAAACTCAAACCTCTTCATCATACTTGCATCCCATAGTCTCCAAATCATAACTATTTCCTTGAATGTGGTCAAGTGTTTTTCAAAAAACTAAACTTCTATCAGCTGATGAGAATATGAACACTACTTCAAATATAACTTACGCATTAAAGTTTTCTTAATACACAGTTACTCCAATTTTGGCCATAATGTGGCGGTAGTTGTCTCTTTAAGATGTCTTCTAAAATTTAATTTGATAAATGTAGAGGTATTAAAAATAAGGCTTTTGGATTCAGACGCACTTTTCCCCATCATTAAAAAATGTGGGGATTTTATCCAACCCTAATAATGTCTCCTTTAAATTTATCTATTCAAGCACATCTTACATCTTCATTTGACATAATAGAAAATTTGTATTCCGATTCAACAAAGGAATGTTAAATTTCAAGGAACTAAAGTTCCCCCAAAATACAGCTTTAAAAAATTATCCGACACCAAAAGTTTGAAGCTCAAAATTATTGAAATCTCATACGATAACAATTCTGCTCCTAAGAACAAATCCGACTAGCAAAATAAACAAAATTTCCAAAGCCCCAACAAGAGGACACAAACTCTAAAGTTAAAGATTTTTTACAAAATCAAAACCCTAAAAATTCTGTAAACCAAAATTCAATTTGCAAATTTGCAAATCTACCAATCCAAAAATAAAAGCAGTCGACGTGCTCAGAACCCTAGATCGATGTTGTCCATCTGAAACAATGGGACAAACTCTCATCAGAGGATTGCTGCTATGGGTCGACGATCTAGCTGTGCTCTAGCGGTTTGACAAAGGCAGGAAATTGGAGCTTTTTGCTTCGAACAGCTGTAGACAAGATGTTGATGACAGAGGATAGTCACGGGTCTATGATGGACAATGACAATGAGAAATCGAGATATAACAGAGAACGATTTGACCCAAAAATCGGATCGAGTCCCCGACCCCTTAATTTTAAATATTAAATAAGGTAGCGAAATACTTACAAATTTAACTCAAAGTTAGGGTCCAAAAACATATGGACTAAACAGGTTCAACAAATGACATCCAGATAATATAATAATATAAGTTCAAAACTAATTGTGTTTGACAAAATTAATAAATTAAAAATTTACATATTTCTAATAAAGTCTATGTTGGATTTTTTCCTCCTAGTTGGAAGGGCCCAACTTTATGTGACCTTATTTTTAGGCCCATGTTTTGAATGACATGTTTAGAACCTCTAGTGACATCTAGGGTTTCTTTGGGAAAAATATTTACAATCACAAGAGAGAAGATAGAAGTGAGAAAACCATATCCATTTTCGGAGTTTCTTGTAGCAGTTGGAGAAGAATCACGTTTTCTGGAATTTCAACCGTTGGATCGGCTTGAAATTTTGACAGCTTGTTCATGATATCTGGAGCTACATTCTGAACGGTGGAGATAGTTTTGAAGCCTCTAAATCTGTCAGACGAAGGAAAAACAGAACTGCTATTTTTGGGTGTACTCATTTTCTACTTCATTTTGTTTGATGTTCTTATCCTTTGTTGATTGCCAAGATTGTTGTTTTATCTTGATGAAAATACTGTATGCCTCTAGTTTGATGATCTAGAGAGAACCTTGATTGTATCCATATTGATTATAGTAGATTGTTGAGCGGCCTATACAGGTCCCGTGGTTTTTACTCTCGTCTTGAGAGGTTTTCCACGCTAAAATGTGTCTTGCATTGTGAATGTGATCTTATTGTTAGTTGTTCAAATTTTTCTTATACTCGGATAATTGGGAAAGTTTTTTTTATTCAAACTTCCGTTGCGACGAACTCTTTCCTATCAGTCTGACCTCACAAATAAAAATAGGTTTTTAAGAGAAATTAATAAAATAGGAAAATATTACATGCTGAGTCCACTCTTATTAAGGGTGAGCAAAAAAACCGAGAACCGAAGAACCGGACCAGAACCGATGGTTTGATCTGGTTCTGGGCGGTTCTGAAAAAGAAAAAAAGGATTTTCGGTTATGTATTAACCAGAACCGAAAAGCCCGGTCCAGTTTTCGGTTCTAATGAGTCAGCTCATTTAGAACTGACCCAGATCACATTGCCCTAAGTAACCATCGACTGTCGAGCTTCAGGACAGTTCTCACTTCTCTCTTCTGTCTTCTCATCTTCGCAGAATCGCAAATCGCCGAAAGCTCATCGTCGCCCTCGCCGAAAGCTCGCCGTCGTTGTCGCCCTCGCCCTCGCCCTCACCCTCGCCCTCGCCCTCACCCTCGCCCAGTTGCGCCCTCACCCAGTCTCCATCACCGCTCGACCACTTGTCTGACGAAGCTAAGCTTTTTTTGTCTTTGATTAGGGTTTATTTATCACTTCATCTAATCTTGTGATTTTCGCAATTCTTCCACCCAGACGAGTTCGCTGTTCAGTTTTTTGTTTCTTCCTTGGCGTTCGATCTTCACTGTTGGGTCCTGTTTCAATCGAGGATCATCAAAATTCAAACCTAAAGTTTGGTTCTGCTCTTTCTATTGTTATTGATTCAATTTTGCTTCTGTTTTGGAAAGATTTATTAGTAAAAAATGTTGCAAAGAAGCATTGATTTCTAGCCTAAACCGAGATCCAATTATCTGTTTTGATTTTTGAGACCTAAAACTTGGGAATACCAAAATCGGACCAGAACTGAGACCAGAATTCTGGTCCGGTTCTGGTCTGGTTCTAAATTTTTTTTTTTGGGCTTATTGGTCTAAAAAATTGAAAACCGAATTTAATGGTCCGGTCCTAATTTCTCCAGAAATCGGATCGAACCAGACCACGATCACCCCTAACTCTTATGTCGGCAACTAATAATATTCTTGGTTAAGTCTTGAAATGAAGAGTTGTTTGGGTGAATCGACTAAACTCAATAGGAATAAATTTTATTTCTAGTATGTAATATTTATATTCAAGCTTGATATTTAACAACATTTTATACTTTCATTTTAGAAACGTACAGAACGGCATCATTTGAAATAATCTACTAGTATGTGGTACGTAATTAAAATAAATTTTTTTTTACAGGGCAAAAATCATAATAAAATGAAGTCACTCACAGACTCTGTTATAGAGGATCTCAGAGATCGCAAAAGCCAAAAAAACACATGACTATGTTAGGATTTTGCACCTAAAGACACAGTACAATCAGTTGACTCATTACTCTAGTTAAAAATAAAAATTTTCATGTCGAAATAAAAAAAAAATGTGCATAAAATGATATATGCATGAAAAAATGAAAAAATAAAGATATAAAAAAATTAAACAATTATTTTATGTAAAATATATGAATTAAAATATTAATTTAAGATAAAATGTGCAAAACTAAATATAAAATAAATATTTACCTCAAAGTTTGGGTCAAAATTTTATACCTTAAGTTCTAAAAGTTTCCCTTAAAATAGTCCATATTTAATTGGATAAATAACATTTAAAATTAGGCTAAAAATAGATTTAAAATCAGAGCTCGAAGAAGTTAGATCGCGGCCTAAAGAGGCTAGACAGCAACTCAAATTGAAGCCCACTTAGAAATTGAACCACAGTCGAAATTAGAGTTTGTGACGCTGTCAGCAATTTCGTGCAGACTCGCTAGACTCCGCCCATGAGTTCGGCCAAAAATGGAATCAAATTCAAAAAAACCACACAAGGAAAATCCAACTCTTTCGTGGAAATTCAAGGCAAAAACAGAGAGGCAAAATTCAGATTTTATACTTTTAATGTGACCATTTCCACTTTCTGGAATCTCCGATCAACCTTGCGAAGTTTGACTTTTTCCTTTGCCAAGCTTACGTCAAATACAGCTCAAATTGCTCCCTTCTAACATAGAAGATATGTGCATAAATTTTCCCCGTTTCCTACAGTATCATCTTCATTGAGGTAGAAAGAATTTAACTTTCCCAATTTCTTATTTTCCACTTCCGACCAGATCCCAAGTAAATTTATTTTTGAATTTAACTTAAAATATGTTCTACTGAGTAGAGGGTAAAATTCTTCTTATAAACCATATATATTTCACTCAACTAAGAGATATGAGATTGTACACTCCCATTGATATGGCTTGAACTCTCACACTGGACCTTCATCCATTCAAATAGTGGGTTGCCACAATTTCGCTCGTTCGGGGCTCGACGTCTTCGTCGGCTACATTTTTATTTGGACAGTAAATATGATACTATTTGTACGTTCCTGAAGCTCTTAATACAGTATTATCTGCTTTAAATTAGAAATCGTATGAATTTATTCTTT
The DNA here is from genome assembly GCA_022432975.1 of Begonia masoniana. Lineage (NCBI taxonomy): Eukaryota > Viridiplantae > Streptophyta > Magnoliopsida > Cucurbitales > Begoniaceae > Begonia > Begonia masoniana. The sequence goes on along the minus strand of CM039503.1, from coordinate 42,843,013 downwards.
AGAGTAGCCAAAAAATATATTATACTATCTCGAGGAGATGACAATTTTATTAATAAATCATCTTTTTTACTCTATCTAGTAATATGGAAATCTAAGTAATATGGAATCGTGCAACTGGGTGGGTCGGATCTCCTTCTTTCGTACGACGGGCTGTCACATGACACAGTGAAACTCTCTGTTTTAACGGAGAAGAAGAAGGGAAGGATTTACTTCTCTACCAACGCCAGCGCTGGGGAGAGAGAGTTTCCTTTTTCACCTACTCCTTCACAAAGAAATCTCCTTTACGGTTTGGAGAAAAAGAAATAGAAGAGTGAAGTTGGGGAATTAATCCCTCCTCCTCTGTAATTTCCATCAAGAGAGAGAGAATATCACAAAAAATATTGAAAACTTACCTTATTCTGGCATGCTGATTACAACCCAAAGGGAGTTCTTCATTGGCGACTGTTGTTTCTCTAAGGCGGTGAAGAACCAATCTCAGCGACGACGACTTTTGGGTACTCAGAATGACGCCGGTGAATAGCGGCATATGGTCGTGCATTCTGGTTTAAGCGATGGCAGCCGGACGGCGCGCCATAGCGGCAGTTTGATCTCCCTTGGTTGCAATCTCTCTTATTCTTCTCAAATTGAAGAAGACAACCACGCAAGCAAGGAGAAACTCAAATTGCATTATAAAAATTGCAAAACTCAAATTTTATTCCATCAAATTACAACAACCTTGTTCGAATTCTTGAAAATCGAACGGGAAAAGAAAAACGCAGAAACAAGAGACCAAATTTATAGAAAAAATCCTTTCGAGAAAAAAAAAAAAAAACAAAGACAGAGGAGAAATTTTCAAGGTAGAATTGAGTTTTGTTATTCGAACAATAATATAAAGAGTAATATAAAAATTTTTAATATTAAATATGGGTCTTACCCCAACATACTAGAATTAGATTCACACTAACCTCTAAGAAATCACGCTTATTACAAAGATAGAAAGATGGAACAGGTGAAGAATAACTTAATTTACATATGGAGGGACTAATTCTCCTAATGTACAACTTTCTCACTCAAATCTCTAATATATTCTCACCTATTTATTCTTACCACATTTGAATTGATTCATTAATATGAAAAATTGACCCATTATCGACGCATGGCACATCATGATTTACGTGCGTAAATTAAGACGTGACATCCATCCCAAGAGCTGGGGGATGATTTTTAATTCACTAACTTGACCTCGGCTGAGTCCAGTTATATACATCAGACTGCTCATTAGAAACTAGATTTGATGGTAAATTAGAGGTGTAGAGTGCCATCGTCGACGGATCAATCAGCCGGGGCTGATCTATTCCGACATCATATTCGCCGCTTTCTCTTTCTGGATCATCTTCTTCCATAGGCAATCTCTGGTAAATTGCATTAGAGAAAATTGCAGCAATAATTATTACTGTCCCAGCGGCAACTAGCGACCCAACAACAGTTCCTCCGACCACCCGCCCCTGAGCTCCGGCTAAGTAGACCTTCAACCCATTGGACCCCTGAAGGGCTGGATCAGGTAAGAAAGTCCCTGACAATGAAAGAATCTCGAACCTCCCGTAAAGAGCCAATGACGTGCCCTGTGCGGCGGGCTGAGTTAGAGTGACGTTTGCTACCGAACCGTTTGCGCTTAGAACGCAAATGCCTCGCCGGCGCCGTCGAGCGTATTCCGCGATGCTCTCTGCAATATCGGCGCCGGTAGCCACCTCCATTACTATACTTCGAAGAGAGTGGGGGGCATCCCGATCGATAATAACCGGTGGTTTCGGTTTGTTTTTAGAGCCAGGAGGTCGACCTCTGGGCCTCTTAGTTCCAACTTCAACACCAGCTTCTCCATTTTCTCTTTCTTCTTCTTCTTCTTCTCTGCTTCGACAATTTCTTCGGCCGGCGCTGTTAATCGAAATCTCGCCGTTGTCTTGTTTCAGCTGCGGCGAATGGGCTGCAGGGTCCATCCCCAGCCCTCCCACCTGAGCGCTCCACCATGGGTTAGCCAGATTTTCGCAGGAAAAGAAAAGTAAAATGAAAATGTCAGGCTACGTACAATAGAGCTAAAAGAAGAGTCATATATATACAAAAAAAAAAAAAAAAAACTGTCTTGGTAAACCATTAGGGTTGCTGAGTTCTTCGTTTTTTCTTTTTTGACACCAAAAGAAACAAAGAGCGTTTTCAAAACGTTGACTTTGATATAAGTGCATTTACTATTTGAAATTTACTCGAATGTGTGAAAAGGAGAAAGTTCAGACGATTATCTGATGTCGACGAGAACTGGTTTCCAAATTCAAACAACTTGGGTATTTCTGCAAACCGTAGGAACTAACCAATTTCCCTTCTGAGAAAAAAAAAAACCAGATAAGAAGAGCAGAAATATAGCAGGTGGAGTTGAAAATAATAAACAAGAATATTTATGGATGGAAAAAGAAGCATAAGAAATGGTATAATATTCAGAATTTAGTCTAAACGAAGCCGTTGAATATCGTACTATTTAAAATGCCTCTTTGTCTGTTTCCGTCGACTTCTAACACAGAGAAGGTTGGAATTGTAATTACACGTCCAGGCACTGCTGACGCAGAAATTCAGGGTTTCGCGGGGTCGCCTGACTGTCTGCTCCGACACTGTAAGATCGTTGATTGATATATATGTTTTTGACCTGCGATAATAATGGGTTGAACTCATTTAATTTTTATGCAAGTATAGAAATTTGCAACAGAGGAGAAAGGCGATGGCAACTCATAATAGAGTTATATGGCAAAGACAATTTTGGGTGCAGTCTGAAGAAACCCACCACCCAAAAACCGTTTTCAAACATCAGAGAAGTCAAAAATTGCGTTCTTGTTGTAGGGAATAGAGAGAGAGAGAGAGAGAGAGAGAGTTGTCAATCAGGAATCAGCTGAGATGGGTCATGATTTATGACACAGTTGGAATTAGTACATTGAGTCCAATTTGGGTCGTTATTCATACACATTAAACAGTACACAAATCCAATAATATTTTCAAATTTAGCCACCAATATTTGAATGGCAAAAGTAAGATTATTACATGTTCAGGAAATAATTTTTTTTAATCTATTAAAAATTGTCAAGACAGTAATCTATAACTTTATAATAACCAAGTTTTGGCATTTCTAAATAAATATACTAATACTTTTTATCTTATTGAATTTTATTATATTGTTACGGTGCAGTGTGACTCGAGTCATAATTATTTATAATTTTATTTTTTTTATAAATTTACGTAAATTAGAGTTGTAAAACTTACAGATATATTTTAATTTTTATAGTAAATTTGTTTATCTACTCGTGATTTTGTCTAAAAGAATTTTTCTCGTAAATCTCAGTATTCCGCATATTTTATTTTTTCATTTGGCGTTCGATTTTCAACAATATTATTATCCATTTACAAACAAAACAACTAGGTTATTTAGTAATAATCTTTTGTGGCGTGTATATGTACATATTAATTGTTTTTCAATAAAAAAAATCAAAATTCATTAAATGCAGAGCTCCCCACCACCCATTGCTTCTCCTACCACTTCCAGATTCTGAAGATATTATGATATAGTAGAAGGATATGAATAAACTGACAAGCCCTAAATGTTGATTGCAACACTTAATAATGGCAATTCGTCCCATTTCCCAACTAGGCTTCAGTCTGGGTATTGAATGAACAATTTAGGGTGGAGGCAACACAGTTTCTGGCTCACCTTCACAGACCCTTTTCAAGAGCTGTGAACCTTTGGGCTGTGTAATGTTAAGAACTAGCACTATTCTCAAAGACATGGACGGAAACAGAGGAAACCCAAAAGAAATGCCTGATGGTTTAGCCATCTGCTCTGCTTTTGAAGCCAGATTCTCAGCATAAGTTGCAGAATGAGGGGGGTTTAGTATTCATCAGCATAAAAGAAGCATTTCCCTGTCAGAAATTTACGAGAAAAGTCTGCAGTGTTGACCACTGAAAGCTCAAATTATGTCCTGTTTGAACATTGAAAGAGAAATGTGTAGCAACAAGTTTACATACATGGGATAACAACACCCACTGTCGGAGATTGATCTTTGAACAACATGTTCTAGATGTTTTTAAGATTATTCTCCACAGATAACATAAAGCTTAAAAGATCAAGAGTATACCAGTCTGAAATTTAGAAACTCAACAAGATCAAACTAGGACTAAAGTGAGATTTGTAATTATAGAACACAACCATTTACAGTGCACTACTTTGATAAATATACTACGTAATATCACTAGACAAGAACTGTAATGTAACGACAGATCAAATTGTGAGGTCTTCCCATTAAGCACATGTAAGTGCAAGCAATGAACGCAAGATCACCTTAAACATGATACTTGATTAAGCAAAATCAGTTTCAAAGAGCTGTTCTCTTTTGCTCCATATTATAGCAACTCAGCTGAGAAAATATAAATAAGTGAATAAAATTGATCTTAAAAAGTGTAACAACCAGGCTACATTCGTTTATGATTTCCAAAAAGCTGCGGCTATCTATTTCATGAAGAGGAAACCATGATTTTGAATGTATAATTGGACTAGTGTAATTTGGAAGCTATAAACAGATCCCATACCTTGTAACAAGAATATTAGTTGAGAAAATGTACTCGAAACCAATAACATAATCAGTTGAGAAAAGAAGCTTTGCACTGCATTTGCCATTCCATGCAGTCTTCAAAATCAAAACTGCTAGCACAGTCCAATAACGCGTTCTGTTGCTGCTCGTAACGACATATGTAATTCAGCCCAACCAGAAGTTGGCAAATAGCAGCTTCTGTCTTCTCTCTATCACAAAAGTACAGAGTTTGGATTAGTAAGACATTAGTTCGTGTGCCAATTTGATGCTGCTCGAAATTCCGTTCGCTTTGCCATCGGATCATGTTATGTGCAAGGGGGGCCAGCCATCTTAAGATCCCATTTAGAGTCTCTTTCCAATCATGGGCGAGAGGAGCATCGTATATGGCTAGATTTTTTAAGTAAGCCTTTAAATGGGTCTTCAGAGATGTTCTTAAGCTTGTTGGTAACATCTGATATAAATCATCTCTAGCCTCTTCTCCGACGAGATGAGGATATCGGAGCAGCTTCTCGATGACGATGATCACATTGGCATAATGCAAGCCTAAACTAGAGCCTCCGACGGTGGAAGGAGGAGCATAAACGGATAATCTGCTCCTGGGGCCAAACCCTGCACCATTGCTCATCCAAATTTTTGATTGTTTTGGTTCTCTATTTAAATTAGCACTAATGTGAGTTCGGCTGAACGAACCGGATCGAATCAAATGCTCCCTTCTATACCCACTATTTGTCAAACTGCATCGACTCGAAATTCGACTACTTCGGTCATCGTGATCTATATAATCATCCTCTTCGCCCAGAATTGAAATTGAGCTGCTTAGGCTAAGGCATTCCATAAAAAGCCGCCCTGGGCTTGTGCCACAAGGGAAATTGAAATCTTCAGTTCGAAAGGGAGCTGCTTCATTTTTCCGTGATACGTGTTGAGGCTTGAAACTTGACCATCTTTTCTCCATTGGAGCCCTCCCCATCTCCCCTGAATGTCTGCGATTTGGAATACTATGAACTCGCTTGAATTTCGGCTGCTCTGAACCAAAATCAACACAAGGCTTCACAAAGTCGTCAATTGCTGGTTGTGAAATCCCTCCTTGAAAGAGGTTAGTCCCATTTTTCTTCAAATCGACGTCCCCAAAGACAAGACAAATTCTTGCATAAACTGTACATACAGTCCTCGCCAAGAGCTCTACAACCTTATCGTAGGTTTGGCTCCAAAGAGAAACGTCCTGAAGATGCCTGATGTCTTCCTTCTGCCATGACACTTTTTGCTCAAATGCTCTTCGACTCTCCTCGTGCTGATTGTTCTGAAACTTTTTAGTTGCCTGCTCCAGTTCATTCAAAACTTCCATTTCGCTGTACAAATTGGCGGTAGAAGTCACGTATCGCTCCATCTTCCTCACCATTCCATCCATATCCTTCACCAAAAAACCCAATTCTTTTACTTCGATAACGCCGCTAACAATGTCCGAGTACACATGCTCAAACCCCTGCAAAGCTGGTTCAATGCACCTTTTCCCTAGTCTCGAGACCGCACTAGCCACGTGATTCAGTTCCCCAAGCTTCTCAGTCAGAGCGAGCTCGAGAAGATAAACCTCGTCGGAGGAGACAAGGTTCCGAACGCCATCGGCGCTCAAGATCTCCTTCTTGAGCTTCGAGATCTCAGAATCTGTGAGCGAGTGGTGTAGGTGGACGATTTTGGACACTACATTAGCAACCTCGAAAGAGAGAATACCTATAGTCTGTTTGTCTTTGGTGGTTTCTGAACTTTTGGGACCTTTTTTCTTCGCAGGTTCAAGAAGCATCGCGCTCCTGAAGTTGGAACTCACGTGGTTGCCCATTTTCACAATCCAAGGCTCTGCTACCATCGCTTCCACACAAATTTCAAAACCCACCACTCAATTTCGGACTAACATAGAAAAATCCATGCCGTATTTGGAGAACCCACAAAAAAGAAAAGTAAAAGGTTGACGAATTCAGAAGCAAGCCCAGATCTGAATTCTGATGCCAACATTTCGGCGGCAGCAATCACATCGGAGAAAGAAACACGCCTAGGAATAACTGCAGCACACGAAACATTGATTTGCGGAAGAGAAACAGAACCATTAACAAGAAGAAAAGGAGTTGGGCTCTGTGGTTTGCAAGTAGGAGGCGTGAGAGTGCGTAAATGGACTCACCAGCTTTTGGAAGACGCTCATCGCTATTTGGTTCCTACTTGTTCTTTATTACGTCTTCCGCATTTATAAACAGTAGTGGGGCGTTCCTTTCAATCTCAAACAAAGTAGATTCAGTTTCTCACAATTTCTTCTTCTGTATAATCTAAACTAACACATTTCTAACTAAAGCTGGTTAGAGTTTGGCCATAAAAATCCAGTTGGGAAAAAATAGGAATAATATTATCGTTGTAAAACATGGAGAATGCTGATCAAAATAATTCTCGAAAAATAATGTACTAGACAATTTACTAGACATAATTACATTTATAAATAAGTTTCCAAAAAAATTAGAGTAGTCACAAATGGTTTCACTTAAAATTCAGTCTTCTAGACAGAACTCATGCACAATATAAATACACTATTAAATAGATGGTACAAGAAATGATAGTAGATGCGATTTGAAAAAAAAAAAACGTGAATATTTTCTCACAACGTCAAAATATAACGGTAAAAAAATAAGAGAATAATAGCAGAAATTAACACCGATAATTTTTACATGAAAACTCAAATCGAGAAAAAACCACAGAGACTGAATCCAGAAGATCTCACAATGAAAAATACGATTTTACAACATTATTTTAGAAACCGGATGTTTTAAATATTCGCCCAGAAAAATAACCACAAGATTTATATATGTGATGAAAAACTAAATTACGAAGAAATCAGATTGATAGATCTAATTCGCAAGTTCATACTAATTTCGTCATCGCGGGTGTAGATTGTTGTTTATTCTAACTAGGAACATGGTTAGGGTTGATGAAATTAAGGTCGAAGAAAGAGGGAGAGATTAGCTTGGTGGTTGGTGGTAATGGTAATGGTGTGGTCCCCTTTTGTTGGAGAGTGGGTTTGGAGAAAATGTTCTCCAAAGCTTTAACCTACTCCTCAATATAATATGTTCTTCACCTTTCTTTGTTTCCCACTTTGTAAGTTTTCAATTTAAGATACAAATTACATGTAGTTTTTGTTACTCTACAAACAATGTAAATCTCCATCTATCTCGAGATACTCAAACTTGACTTTTTTTAATTGAGTTTATTGATACATGTAATAAATTATTAAGAATTTCAAAAATTTAAACTTGTGAATTGAGTAATAATTTAATTAATTTAATTTTTCTCAACATATTTAATCTGACTCTGATATCATAATAAATTATAAATAATTCAAAAAACTTATAGTAATCCTAACAGATTAGGTTTTTGGGTTATTATTAAAAAATTTAATAATAAATAGAAAAAAGAAATAGCTCAAGGGCATTTGGTCAAAAAGATAGAGGGATTTGGTAGGTTGTTATTGTTGAAACGGAAACTGACAGTGGCTGTCACTATGGTCCTTATAAATTTAAATGTTTATGTCGCCAATAATAATGTTTTGGGAGTAAGTAGACATTAATTTTTTTTACTCGAAGCGTCACATTAAACTTAGTGTTCTTGCAAGTAGACACACCATAAACAACCTCATCACCGGTTATTTTATTTGGCAAAAAAAATCATATATATAATATATATATATATATAAATATATATATATATATAAATATATATATATATTCTCCCATGATTTTGTGACATAAAAAGAAGTAATCCAATTTTCTCTTTTTTGTTTCAATCAGATCTCAACTGTGAGATCAGAAACTTGTAAAAGGTACCATCAGAGCCTTTCCTAACCGTGTGATTGACTTCCTTTGATGATTAAAAGTATGCGTAATGATTAAATAATGAAGAGGAGATGGTTTAAATTGGACGCACAGAAAGGTTAAAAAAGAGGGTTTACCTACCATTAGTTGATACGTCTAACACACAGACTACACCTAATTTTCAAGTGTAGGAACCAAAAAGGACGTAGAATTATAGGCCCTTTTCCGGGGAAGACTCGATGGGTGGAGCCGCTTGGAAGTAGGAAGGAGGAAGGGCAGAACCAGTTTGCAGAACTAGTTTAAAAAGCTCCAAAATGCATGAGATCACTACTGCAAAAAAGGAAATCACAACCATACCACTTTCCCAACCGATCAAACTAGAGAGAGAAAGTGGAGACAGAGAGAGAGAAGCACAACGAAGATTTGGGTTTTGGGTGATGCTTCGTTCTCAGAAATGACTGCCATTTTCTTTGGGCTACGTAAGTTTGTGCATGGATTTACTTTAGGGTAAAAATCATTTTTAACTTCAAAATATCGATTTTTTTTAAAAAAATCTTTAAAGTATTAACCATGACAAAACAAATTTCAAACTATTGTTGCGAAAAATCGTAATACGCAAGTGCACGTGTCGCAAAAGTAATAAAGTGTGTATAAATACGAGTGTCGATCCCACGAGGAATAATTATGTTAAATATTGAATATCTAAATTTCAGTTTAATTTGAAAAGAAATAATAATTGGTTTTTGGATTTTAAACTAAAATAATTCAAATAAAAATCAAATAACAATTTAAATAAAAGATTTGAATGTAAAAGAGTAAGATTATATGATGAGAAAATCCAGGGTTCCGATTTCACTTAACTAATCCTATTTATTAAACCTAATTCAAGTAATCAATTCCTATTCCTTTGTGTTGATGGCAATTTCACGAAAATATTCATCAATCTCTCTCGAGCAAAGACAAACTTATTCAATTAACGAATTATCACCTCTCGGTCTCTAATCCTGAGAATTAATTGAATACATTAAGAACAAGAAATTATATTACCACTCAAACGCCCTAACTATCTCTAGCCTAGGATCCTTTTTAAGGCAAGTTATTCAGTGCACGGTTAAATTCTCCGCTCTCGCATCCCGAACTAACCCTAAAGTTCTTAGTTTTGGTGATCAAGCAAACCTAAGTATTACGTTCAGAATAAATTACTCAACACAGAACAGGAACAGAAAATTAAATACTTGAATCAAGAAAAATAAATAATCATAGAAACGTTACGTCGAAACCCTAGAACTGAAAGTTTAGTTCATGCTAAAATAAAGAAAAACAATAAAAATATTAAAGAGTTGCATAATGAAATAGTGGAAGTAAAAAGAAAAATAAAACTATTATGAATATAGCCTGATCGCCCCTCTCGCCGAAAATCGCCTCGGTCTTGCTCTCGGCCTCCGTCTCCAGAATGCAGAATCTCCCTATCTCCTCGCCGAATGCCCTCTATTAAATAGAGAATGTCTTGTGCTTTAGGTTTAATTCATCCCTTCCTCTCGTATCAATGGTTAAGATTGAAAGTTCCTTAAGATTAACGGTGCAGATTAAAAGATAAAATCTTTCCAAAATTGGTGTGGCTATCGATCGCTGGATATTGTATAGCGATCGATCTCTGCTTTCTTCTACTTTCAAGGAGATCGATCGCTGGCTTCCTTTTATTCTTGGGCATGAGTGGCGATCGATCTCTGGAATAGATAGAGATCGATCGCTCATTCTTCTGCTTCTTATTTTTAGCTTCAGTTTGTTTCTTCTTTCCTTTTTTCTTCAACTTCTTTAATTCGATCCGATTCCTATTGTAATTAAAATTTCTGCACACTTGCACAAAATATATTAGATTCCTTCGAATGCTTGAGAAAAGCTTATCAAATCAAATATAGAAAGTATAAATAAGTGTGTAAAATACACACTTATCAACTATCAAAAACTTAACAATTTAAACCTCCGCGGACGCCCGATAACCCATTGGTTCGCATTTTACAAAAAGAACGGGAGAGCGTTCTCCAAACGCAGATCCGTTTTGTTCGGCGGTCAACGCAAGTGTGTAGAACCCCCGTGTACAAGCGTTGCACGTGGAAACTCACGGGGGGCCGAGCTAAAATGAACGTCAGGGGTCGACACGGGGGTATAGAACCCACCGCGTACGTGCGTTGCACGTGAAAAAACACGGGGGGTCGTTTATTTTAGCTTGGAATCTCGTGTTATAGAGCAATTTTAAAACGAGGGGCCTTGTCCTGAAGCGCGAGGGGCTGTGTTCTAAATGCGGGGGTCGTGTTCAGCCCTAGGGCTGATAACGGGGGGCGTTCTGCCTCGCATGGGGGGTCGATCTCTCAATAGTACATATAACATCGGCCCCCTGTGCACCCTCCTTCGTCTGAAACCGAGAGAAAAATAGTCGAATCCACGATTTTTGTCGCCGAAGATCCTCAAATCTCAACCCTCGCTGCCAAAAATCTGAAGCATCATCTTCCAAAAATCAAACCGAGCCCTCCACTGTCAAAAATATGTAACCGAGTCTTTGAATTGGCGAAAATCCGAAAGCCGAGCCTCCTAATCTCCGAAAATCCCAACCTCGAGCCTCCTAATCGCCGAAAACCCGAAATCCTACTCTTTGCAATGGGGCAAAAAAAAATTCAAACGAAAGGCACCCCCCCCCCGGACACAAGCTGGCCCATCAAACCGGGCACCTTCGTCGCAAGGTGCTCCGAATCAAGTGTCGCGATTACTGCCCAGTTATTTGTCAATAGAATTTTGAAACCAAACGTGTCAATAACAGTTCGAGCAAGATATATCAAGCCGCTCGATTATTTATGGGAAGATTGACAACTTCAGCTGTTGGGAGTCTTTAGATATTAAGGAGATGTTTTACCACATCTCATCTCCTTGCACGATGTCTACGACATGCGGGGAGACAGCTCTGATAAAATAGTTCGCTTATTTTACGCGAACTTGACCACTACCGGGAGGGTGAGGTACTTGAAAACGTATCTATTCGGTACATATATTATCGTACGTGCAAGTGATGTGAACGAACTGTTGGGATTTGCCACAGAAGATGCAGTCAGATACTATTATGCTTCCCGAGAGTGTTATTTTGCAAGATCAGTAGATGGCCTGCAGTTTTCTTAGGCAGATTCACCGCAATATAAAAATTGCAGCCTTCGTCAAACCGAAGTCGAAGGACTTGAATGTAAAAGCTCAGATTGTCCACAACTTGATCAGTCACACCCTGCTGCCTAGGGATGGACATAGAGATCTGGTGAGTTAGATGGATATCTATATCTTGGAGAAACTATACAGTGGCACGATATTCGACCCGGGGTACATGATTTTAGGGAACATGGAAGAGATCGGGTGAACACAAAACAAAAATCTGTCGTACGGGATACTGATTTGGAAGATTGTGGAGCGATCTCAAGTTCAGCTGCCCACTGTAGAGCAGCGGTGTAACGTCCCCTAAATTTACCCTTGTTACTATTCCTAAAAATTCCCATAAAACTTGAATTTTTCGTTTTCATCCATTAATCTTACTCGTGTACAGACAATTAATTCATTTAGCGGAAGACATACTAACGTTTCCGTCTCAGACTGAATTACTAAGGAGAATCGGCCAACAACACTCTTTGGAAGACAACAGTTCCTATCGGGTTTGGACGAATGGTACAGTGGGGGTTGATGTGGTCTCTGTAATGAGATTGGTCGACGTTGTCGTCCACAGCATCGGACGACGTTATCGTCCACAGCATTTATTCGTCCACGGACTTTATTCGTCCACGAATTTTATTCGTCCATGGACTTTATTCATTCACGAAATTTATTCGTCCACGGACTTTGGACGACGATGTGTTATCGTCCATAGCATCGTCCAAATCCATTCTAAGCATAAAAATTAAGTCTATTTCATCTATATATCCACTATCTAGAAAACGTCATCCACAGAATATCATCAAAACGCCAATATTTACATTATCCAGACACCAAGCACCCTAAAATGAGTTTCTATACAACTTTTCTATATTGTCTCCCATCAGCCCATCATAAACCTCAAAACCACAAAACACATAACCTATTGCTCCCACGGGTCAAAAGCACCTCGACTGCCCAGCGCACTCCCACAAGCATTCCTCTTCAACCAACTCATTCATCTTGCAGGGGGATGTCGTTCTCACCTGCATCAATATCACCTACACCATAGAGACATTCTATGAGCTAAAGGCTCAGTAAATTTACGTAAATGAAAATGCATGCTATGCATATGCCATTCATAAAATCATACAGTCATCCTACTTTTTCGCTAGTCATTTCCTACTTTTTCGCTATCCATTTCCTACCTTTTCGCTATCTATTTATTACCTTTTCGCTATTCATTTCCTACCTTTTCGCTATTCATTTCCTACCTTTTCGCTATTCATTTCCTACATTTTTGCTATTCATTTCCTTTTCATGAAACACATGCAGAGGTTCATTTAGTTCATGTCATTTCTGAAAACATGATGCATGGACATTTAAAGTACATTAAACATAAGGAAAACATAAAACAACACATAAAACCTAGGAAAACACTAGCATAAAAGATACCCTAAACTACCCATCCAGCCTACATTACAGCAACAAAATCACCTATATCCTTATTCGACAATTCTTCTTATGGTGTAGGCCAATCGGCCAAGCAAGTTACGAAGACTTACCTCGCGTCCTTAGCCAACCAAGCGACTCGTTTTGAGCTCCGTCACCCAGAACATTTCATAACAATCATCATTAAGACAGAGCCAAAACCATCAAATTTTTAAAATTAACGAAATTCCAAATACATTCATTATTTCGGCTAACTACGTCCAATAATCATAAATACGATACTGCCTTACCGTTTCTAACATAACCTCATTATTTCGGACAAAATCCTAACGAAACTCTAATCGCTTAACAACCCAAAAATCAGAAACTAACGTCTCAAAACTATAGATCCTTATCTAGTATGTAATTTTGGGAAGAAAACGTGAAGGAAGGTTGAAGATCGGAGGAGGAAATGTTTAAGGACTGGAGAACCGTCGTTGGAAGCCAAGTCGCCAGAGAGAGGAGAAAATGCTCTCTGGTGAAAGAAATCGTGAAATGCACAAGGGAGGGAGAGGTATTTGATTTTTATAAAAACTTAACCTATTAAATTACTATTTTGCCCCTCCAATTAATCATTTACTTGTTTCGTTAATTAGCCTATCGATTTGGTTTCTCTAAACTTCCTTATGCCTCCAAATACTCTGATTTACTCATATAGTTTTGATAAAACTCCTCGTTCACAAAATGGGGTAATTTCACAATATTTATAAAAATGTCATTATAGCGATAAAATCAAAACACTTAAAAATCCGGGTGTTACATTCCACTCACCTTAATTAAAATTTTGTCCCCAAAATTTGACTTAGCTTATAGTCCTTGATATTATCGTCTCATGCCTTGTAGCTTTATACTTCGACTTATAACCATTCTGCTCTTTTTGAGTCTCTTCCTTCATCTCTCAAAGTTGAATTTCCCTTTTAGAACTTTGGTTCTATCTATACTTACGGCCAATCTTCATGGTTCTAAACTAAAACTCCCAACCATACTTTCCAACATTAGCCTTAAAATCTCAATCCTTACTCTCAATTTGATTGAACACGTCCTTACTCAAGCATCGAGCACAATCAAATTTCTATATCTCCAATCAAGTAGCTCAACGGCATAATTTGTCACCTTAAAACTTGCGCATGCATCGACCTTTACTTAATCACTTACAGATTAAATCTCCTAATAATGCTAACTTCAAAGCTTTCTTTCATCGACGTCTTTCCTCAGCTGTTCCTTTAGATCTTAGCTATACCTAAGCTTTCCAACGTTAGCTAGATCGAATACTTAAAATTTCTTCAAACTCCTAGGCCGTAACCCAACTTTTGTATTATTTCATCTACTCTGTCCGTAGTCGGAAAGCACGCCAACTCAGATTTTTACAATCTCTCTAGTAATAACCACTCATAAATTATTTTATCAATAGTATTCAAGCTGTTCACTTCCTTGAGCATCTCACCGGTTTTAATAATTATTCCTATGTGGGCCTCCCAACTAAAATTCCAATCTCTATATTTTTGCAACCTGTCTCATCGAAAATACCTCGAGGTCTCAACGAGTCCAACTGGGAGCTAAAGTCGCTACTCTCTTAAGATTCTTGTTCCTTTATAAGTAAGATTCTATAAACATCACGCTTCATTGCAAGCTACATTAATGAGCTCCCACGTTAGGTCCTTAACTGAAATTTCCCTATTACCTATATTACACTCCGTTTGTCTTACTCAAGTCTTCATTAACTTTGAATACTGTCAAGTCCCTGAGTTTCGCCATTTGTCTGCTCTAAGCTTCATTCCAACCTTAAATCAATTTTGTACTCATTGGCCTCGACTTTGTTAGATATCAGACGAACCTTTGAAATTTTCTAACTTGGTTTCACTTCTAAGTTTACTTGAATGATTCCCGTGCAAATCCTTATTCTAATTTCAAGCTGCACTTTCTAGCTTCGCAAGCTTTTTGCTTATCTGGGGACACAAGAGATCTATTGATTGAGTTAATTTCTCAAATTTTTTCACAATGCGAGTCATCAACCACTTTCGGATCATCTCGAACATGGTCAGGATCAGTTTGTCCCTGGCCGGCGATAGAACTGCATTGAATGACTTGCATAAATTATTCAAGTCCAATTTTGCATTTGAGGATCTCTGACTGGCCTAATATCTAGTCTCTTCTTTTCGAAGTCATGCGTGGGCATCCGGGTTAAACTGATACAATTTTATCATTTCTATCTCGAAATGATAACTTGTGGTTTCCCTGTTTGTATTCCACATCGCATCTCTTTACGCTCTGCCTCGAAATAGGTTTTTGAAACTTGCATACATATGCCGAAGACAGTAGCAGTGTTCGGCGTGTTCTAATTTATCTGCCACAGTCTTCAGCAAACCCTAATATTTGAAAGAAAACAGAGTCAACATAAAAAAATATAACGTGGAGAGTACTAATCAGATAATTCATAGGAAAGACTGTACTAAACAATTTTTTAGACAGAATTACCTTTCCAAGTAAGTTCCTAGGAAAGACTGGAGGGATCACAAACGGTCTTACTTAAAATCCAGTCTCCTAAATAGAACTTCCTTACACATTACAATTACACCACTAAATAAGCGGTACGAGAAATGCATTATACTTTTTGTCGATCAGAAATAAGTGTCCATCCGTTGCCCTATCCAATATTTAGGTCTCGCTTCAAATGTTGCAAAAATCACGTCTATGTGTCTATGCACCCTTTTTCGACATTGGCAACAACAACAGAATATATTTCATTGTTGCCATTAATAATGATGGCTGTGAGTAATTCGCCAGTACACGAGTCCTTAAAATAACAACCATCCAAACAGATAATAGAGCAATCGTACTGCAGCAAACAAGTTTTGCAAGCAACCATGCACATATACATTCTTTGGCATACCAATGAATCAAACCCCATCTCGTAAGTATGTATTTGTAATGTGCTACCCGGATTTGATCTACATATTTCTGCTACGTACGACCAGACTAGCTTGTACTGGTCGTTGCCATTGCTTTCATTAAGTGTTCGAACTACGCTTCTTGCTCTTCTAGCAAGACTGAG